>CAUYRT010010688.1:0-41072 GCA_963574885.1 Lepilemur ruficaudatus
AATAGGGGGAAGGAAATCCTCTAAAACTGATTTATGTGAATAGCTGTACAACTTGGTAAATTTACTAATAACCATTTAATTGTACACTTAAAATGGAGTAAAGACATGATATGTAAATTACACTTCAATAAAGAAAAAAAACAGTTTGGGTTTCATCCTGAAGATGGTGGGAAGTGACATAATCAGCTTTCCTTTGTACCAAGTGACAGATGCCCTATATCAATTTGAAACTTACACAAATCCAAATAAATTCCACCCTCTTTGCTCACAGAAAAATTAAATACATAAAATATATTATTTACCTTTAAATTTTATGTCTGAATTCTAATTTGTTAACCTGTTTTAGATAATTTTATTGTAACTAATTAGGACTGGTTTTATCCCCCATCTATAATAGTGCTACAAAGGCGAATGAAATAGAGATTTCATTCTAAAAGTAACACAAGTCTGTTTGTAAGCTTAAGTTTTTATCAAACATAAGCAGTGGGGAAAATATCTTAGCTCAGGGAAAGGTTAGGAATTCAAACTGGCCTTACAATAGCCACTCAGCCTTTAGTACATTGTCTCAGGCCATTTCTAATTTTTCTCCACACACAATATAACTATAACTTATAAATCTCTTGAAGGATTTTTACTACTGGAGGTTTGTTCCATTTTAGAGTTTATACTAAAACTTACTGGAAGACTGGTTTGAAAACAAAATTGTAACTCAGCTTTTGCAGAAGTTACAAGAGGTTCTACACATTCAGTTGATTTGGCACAGCCTCCTTTAACCTTGTAAAACAAGTTGTTGTGGTAACAATATAATTGTATAAATACTATGGAAGCATCGCCTGTTACTTATCCTAAGTGTTTTGCCACTTTATAGTATAACAGTGCTAGAATTTATATATCCAATCTAATGGAGAGCTTAATCACTACTTTCAACAAGTCGAGGCTATAAATTATATTTATATAGGCCACTGATGTGTGCCTGGGGTTATCCAGCTGCTGGCTTCCTCATGGAAGATGCCAGAATTCAGTGGTCAGAGCAAAACTTGTTTGGGACCCTGAGCCAGACAAGGTGCCACGAGGCACCCCTTCGTCCTTAAGGTGGCTTTGGTTAAGGGGCATCATCAAAGGCCTCCCCCAGTCAGTTGACTTTCCAGAGAGAGCAAGAGTTTGCTGCTACTTCTCTTTCTTAACAAGCATAACTTGTGGATACAGCTGTCCCAAAGGTCAGCTGGATAAGCTGCTTCTTTGGTGATCTTACCTTGGCCAAAGGAACCTGGGAAAAGAAGCATGCAGAAGGTGGCAGTGAGCTGGACCTTGAAGAGGCATCTATCCTTGTAAGATGGAGGGGTTAGAAGAAGGCTCACAGGCAAACCAGACAAGTGGCAAGAGTGTGTTGTACGTGACAACAGGTGACCTGACTGATGTGGAGGGTCATGTAAGATGGCACTCATGAGTTGGGGCCCAAGGAAAAGATGATTTTTTTTTTTATATGGAGCTGCCTGTTGTGTTGCAGCAAAGGTTCAGACCAATCATGTAGGACTGTCTGTACTGTATTAACATATCTATGTGCAGTCACAGGCAGGTCCTGGAAGGCTTCAACCCAGCCTCTCTAGAAAGGTAAAGACGGCAGGGGCAGCCCTGCCGAGCTCCTGGGGGCGCTCTGCAGAGGTGCAGGGCTGGGCCAGGGAAACAGCCCCGAGGAGCAGTGCCCAAGGCCTAGAGACCAGTAGGAGGCATTCGCACACCACCTGGGATGTGGCAGCCATCAGAGCTCTCAAGTTAAGAGAATGGTCTGAGGGGCAAAGGCAAAATTGAATATTTAAGTAGGAAGAAGGAGTGAGAACTGCAGAATGGAGATAGGTAGGCTAGGAAGACAACAGAGAAGGAAGTCAGCCTAGCCACATGCTGACTTGTCACACTGTCACCAGACGCATGGTGCTAGCCCTCAGGCTTGGACTTCTTTCATTTTTCCTGTTAATCCTCTCTGTTACACCCTTAATATGGGAACAAGAGACAGTCATACACACACATATAATTTACCTTCAGCTATAGTGAAAGAATTTGGAAGGGGTCATTTGGCATTCAAAGAAACCAAAATAACTTTCCAAAAGAATAGTTTTCTAATATGCTATGGTTTGACTACATTACTAGCACAGTATTTAAAAAATAAAAATTGGCTCCAAGTTAAATTCTCCTATATGATAAGACTGAATGGACTCTTCATTATATACTGAATGGTATGGATCACCATTCTGATTTGTGGACACTCCTCAGACTCAACCATTTGAGAAGTCAGACATTCAATGTTCTCATTTTAGAGTCTAATTCTGAGCCTTGGTCATATAAACAAACAACCACAAATCCTTGTCCTGACTTTAAATGCAGTTATTACTATAACATTTAAAAATATTCCCCATTTTTTCTCTAGTTCTAATTTATAATTTCATCACTGGGTTGAAAAACAGTGACCATGAGGTCCTCAACATAATCAACATAATAAATAAAAACTGCTGCTAAAATGTACATTTTTCATATCTTTTTCATGGCTGGAACTTGTTCACACCCGAGTTCTCTCTTGGAGTTACACATAGACTCTAATTAGAGCTCTAGTTAAAGCTGTGTTTGCTAAGCACTCTTTATAAACATTAACGCTTTATTGTCATGAAGGGTCCTGTAGCCATCAACAGCCCTTTCTTATTACAAAATATTACGAAATGCCAAAGATGCTAGATTCATTTTGTTTTGCCAGCACCCTTTTGTTCGAATGTTTGCAGTTTTCCTAATGAGAAACAACTTTAAGAAAGAAAAGCTGTCTTTGCCTGTTCTTCCATCCATTCGTCTGCAATATGCCAAAGGAAGGAAAGGTCATAGAGTGCTGTGGTTATCCTCCTGATTGGATTTCAGTCATACAGACCATATTGAAAACATGACACTAAGCAAGGAAACAAAGACAGGATGTTACATTATATGCAAGTACGTAGAAATTATATTAAAAGTGCTGACTTTCTGCAGTTTTCTTGCTTCCTTTCATCTGTATACGGAAGTACCACGTTGATCCCACTACCAATTCAATCAGTGTCTTCCCGCTGTTGATTATAATTTACTGAGGACTTCCTGTGGACCAGGCACCATTTTGAATGTGTATTGTTTCAATCAGTCCTCACAGCAACACTGTGGAATTGGTATTATCCCTACTCGATAGATGTGGCAGTGAGACTTGCAAAGGTTAAATAACTTTCCCAGGACACATAACTAAAACGTGATGTTGCTTGGATTTGAACTGAGACCTATTTGACTCTAAAACCCGTGCTCTTACCCACTCTTCTGTCTCAATCATATTTCCGTCAGTGAGTTGCATAAGAGAAAAATTTATTCTTGTGGTTCTCAGACTTTCTAAAAAGATCAACAAGTCCTCCTTTAAACTCTAATTCTTGGTATAATAAATTATACATAAACATTAATTCTTGGTATAATAAGGCTAATGAAAAAGCTTGCATAAGCAACTAAAGAAAGATACAATCTCAAATAAAATAATTTAGAACTTAAAAATACTAGCTGTGAAAGAATAGTATGATTCCTCTGATTCTGAAAACCATGAAAAGAGATCCATAATTGTAGGTCACTGACAGGGGACCTCCTTACACCCATCTGGCAGCTTCACTGCCATCCACATGAACAACATATGTGCCTGAAGCCAAAGGTTTTCATTTAAAGGTTTCCATAAACAAATTATTACATTTCCAGGGAAAAAAAATAATCCTAGGCTAATTTTAAAATTAACAATATGAATTGCTCAATTTTTCCATTTTCTTCCAAAATGAAAACTTGGAATATGATAGACTCCTCGGATGGGCTCCATGTAGTAACCACTTTAAGTATATATAACAGATCTAAGAACGTAGAGATCTTTTTTCTTCATCCTTGTTTATTCATGCCAAGAACTTCTCTTTAAGACTGGCTTAGTTTGGCATCTACCTTTAACATATCAACTGCATAACTGGCTCGGGTCCATCTGCCTTTGTACTCTACAGACACACAAACCATGTACAGGGCATATTTCCCCACAGATTGTTTCAGAATTTACGCTGCCAAACAGACATTAAGCTACTCTAAATTCCTGACAAGTATGTAACTTTACAGGTACACAGAAGTGCATTTAAACATTGAAGAGCTCTTTCTACTCATCCCACTCTGCTAACAGAGCCATTTAATCCTATCCAGAAAGACAAGTACCTTTTTAGGCTTTCCTTTGATCCTGCAGACTAGAGGGAGGGAAAAGTCACTGCTGAAAAATGAAAAAGGAGGGAAGAAGAACTAGAGATCCATGACCAGGGCCCCAAGAAAGCAAGATCACGTTATTCCCGGGATCCGACATTTTAAGTTAGAGAAGGGAGAAGAGATTAGAGCTAGAAAAGGAATACCTTTTAAACCAGCATTCACAAATTTATCAAAGTAAGCATTAATTTCATTTTCTTAAAATTGAGACAGATCTCAGACAATGTATTTTCTGAGATACTTATTTCTGCCCTCAATAGAAATGTCAGGCAAAATGCCCCCGACTCATTTAAGAAGTCTTTAGGATTGAAACACACGTAGGGTCAGTAGTTTTATTGAATAGTATTTTCTTTTGTCCCCTATGGCCCCCACTCCTTCAACTAATACTCAGGAGTTATTTGAATGCTGTTGCCTTACAACAACTAAAAGTGTTTTAACACAGAAGAGTTGGGGGGAATCCCATAGCCTACGTCAATAAAATTTATCAACAAATTTAATTCAAGCATGCATGATAATTTATGGATAACTTGGTGAAAATGGTAACTATAGTTTCATTTGGAACAAAACCAAGAAGTCAAATGTCACTCGGTTTAATACTACATGAAAGATTCAGGCACAAGCTGATGGTTGCTCATGTTTAACTTTTTGATCACTCAGTAATCTTATGCCTTAACATGATGAAGACTATAGGGTTTTCCTGAGAAACCCTTGATATAGGACAAGGAATAATAAGTCTAAGATTTCTTAACTTCTTTCCCAATCAAGGAAGAGGGAAGGCATATGTAACTACTTAAGATGAGATCTTTCCTTATACTTTATCATCAAGCAAGTTTTTCAGATATTAGAGAATAAATTAAAATAGTTAGCTCCACAACTATACAGAGCAATATGTATGTGCTCCATATATCAAATAAAAGTAAAGATAATCAATTTTGTTAAACCCTCACACTTTTCTATATTAGAGTTGATGCACCATCTATTTTTCAATTACGTAATCAACACTACCAAGCTTAAAGAAAAGTTGATTGTACAATGAACATTGAACACCCACCACCATCCAGATTCAAACATCATTAACACTGTCTCAGATTTGCAATACTACACATTAACACTATTTTTAAACACAGATGACTTGTCAAAGACCCCCACGCACTGCTGGGATCCATATCTCACCATCTGCTTGTTTCTAGTGATAGGAAGCGCATTACTTTTCTAATACATTAAAACATGTAATGACTACACATCTTTTCTTACATTGAACTGAAAGTCTGCCTTCCTTGCATTTCTACCCATCTATTCTAGTTCTGCCTCTTGAAAATACGTTGTTAGGGTCTTTTCCTCCTTCTCTAAGCAGCCCTTCAAAACCCTGAAGACTATCGCAAACATAGGTCTCCTATGTATTTTCTTCTCTTGTAGATTGAGCACAGGGAAAAAGATAAGGGTGGTGTCAGGAGGGATGGGGGAGCTGTAGGCCTTCTTAGGGGCTAGCATTTTTTCTCACAAATTTTGACATGTGATATTCACATTTTCACTTGGTTTGAAATATTCTCAAATTTCAATCATGCTATCTAACCATAGGTAGTTTGTAGGGTATGTCTTTTCCAAAAGAAGTGGGTTTTTCTAGTTTTGTTCGTGCTGTTGTTGTTTCTATCTTATTTGCATTGTAGTTAGAGAACATCATTTGTATATTGCAGTGCTTTGAAATTTATTTGGACTTATTTGAAGGCTAGCATATAGCCATTTGCTTTTTAACGTTTCCTCAATAAGGTTGTGTATTTGTACAGTGTTATATACATGTCAGTTGGTTCAGAGTTTTTAATCATGTTTTCATATTTTCTATTCATTTCAGAAAATGTATGCTTATTCTTTCAATTACTGGGAGAAGTGTGTTAAAATCTTACTGTAATTGTGTTTGTCTATTTTTTCACTTAGTTTTATCCACTTTTGTTTTATCTATACTGAGGTTATATGACTAAGTGCATTTAAATTTAGAATGTCTACATATTTATGGTAAATTGAAACTTTATCATTATGTAGTATTCCTTTTCATTCTCTAATAATCTGTTTTCCCTTAAAGTCAACTTTGTCTGATACTAATAGTGCAAAGCCAACTCCCTTTTGGTTAGTGTTTGCTTGGTATATTTTCCATCTTTTTTCTGTAAATCTCTGTGTCCTTATATTTAAATTATGTCCCTTGAAAGAACATATTTGGATTTTGTTTTTTAATCAGTCTGACAATTTTTGTCTTTTAATGAGTGCATTTAGTCCATGTAACTACTGATATGTTTAGGTTTAAAACTACCATTCTATTTACCTTCTATGTGTTCTAGACATTTTAGCGTCCTCTACTTTTCTTGCCTTCTCTCTGAATTAATGGAGAATTTAATATTACATTTTCCCTTATATTAGCTTTGTAGTTTTATGTTTTTTTACTATTCCTTTAATGTTTTCCCTAGGGATTACTTGAACATGCATCCATGATTTATCAAAATCTGAAATAAGTTAGTAGCTTTAACTCTTCCTTGGACAATACAAGGATCTTAAAATAGATAAACTTCATTTATCCTCCTGCCAACCTATATACTATTATGCTCATGTATTTTAATTCTAAATATTTTATAAATCCCAAAATACCTAACTATTATTGTTTTAGGTAGTCCGTATTTATTTAGATTTACTCACATATTTATCCTTTTCATTGCTTTTCATTGTGCTGGAATTTTGAATCAGAAAGAGGATAGATAAAAGAATTTAGTGCAAATTTGGGGAGTCCATCCCCCCCATCCTATCTCTCTGCTCCATTGGGAATTCAGAAAATCATAGGAGCCCTGAGGCATATGGGGAATGTTGGGCAGAAACGTCATAAGATGTAATGAAATGGGCAGGAAAATACACACAAGAAGGTAACATGCTCTGAAAGCAAGAAGCACAAAGATAGACTTTATTGAAAAAGCCTTAGGCAGTTAATGAGTTGGAGAAGTATTGCCAAGTTACACTCACCAAATGTAGCAGTATGCCTCAATTTAGTGGGCACAAAAGCTGCTTATTGCTGAATGAACAACAAATATAATGTAATTGGTCTCATACAATTAGGAGGTTACCAAGCCATGCTTGTTATAATTGGCATTGCCATAGCCAGGGGCTTGTTCGACCTCAAGTGATGATTTGCTTGGAGGAATAAGCCAGGAATGCTTGTGCTTTGGGTTAGGGAGACTGACTAATCTGACTGTAAGGCCTCAGGAATGGAGGCCAAGAATCAAATCACTGTGCTCAGGCAGGGCTTGGTGGACTCAGCTGAATGTAGTCAGTCTCCATTCAGGTCATCACTTTCTGAGGTTTGACCTGGGCCCGGGAGGTAGGGGTTGGGGGCAGGGGAGATAAAGTGGTGGGGCACCAGGAAAACACAATTGAAATGTCAGCACAAAGGCATCCCATAATAGGGTGGGATCATAATTCTTCCAAAGGCCATCGACTTTGAAGCAGATCCCCAGCCTGCATGGAACAGGCTTGAACCTTCACACAGAAGGTCTTTAACTCCTCGTACTGAGCCACCCTGAAGCAGACTGATGGTGCTACTTGTTTCAAGATACAGTTTTCCCTCCACAAGGTGGCAGATTGATAATTGGTTGTAATATCCCAAATACCAAGGTGATCTTTCCCAAAACTTTTTTTAATAAATAATGAAGTTTAAGAAGAAAAATGAGAGTTTAGGTGGGTATGACATATTCACAGTTCACAGAGATGCCAGAGAAAACTCCTAACAATACAACAATCATTTATTAGAAAATGTTGTTGCCTTGAGATTCTAAAAGCAATAAGCTTCGCTGTGCCAGAATGCAAAAAGAGCTGAAGAGTGAGAATGAAAGCCCCCGTTACTTTGCTTTTCTTCTATTTCAGCCTATGACCAGTTGGTCCATTTGGTTTGCGTGTAGTACAGATGAGTCACTGATTGTTCACATGCACCAGTTGGTTTTCTTCCCCATAGTCATGAACTGTATGTCTAACCTCATCTGATCACCTTGCAAATAAACACTACTATTCACAGAGGTAACTAGGTGAGAGGGGGTCCATTTGCAATGCAAATCCATCGTCATTGCTGGGAAAGCAATTCTAAGTACATGTAGTGTGATTTTTCCATATGGGAACGGCATATTGCAAGGTTCTGACAGAGCACAGTGCAATGCCAAGGACTTCCAGGACACTTGATTCTCCACTCTCTAAAACAAGGACGTGAACTATCAGGGAGACTGATATTTGTTGATTTTGGTGATATTTTTGTTTATCATTTAAAGCGCACCAAATTATTAACAATCTGTTTTGCCAGAACTGATAAGAATCTAGAACTATAAATCTACTGCTGGCCATCGATAAAGACAGTTCTCTTTTGTTACTTAGTATTTATTTTCTCCACTAGAACTGCTTAGCTTGGGTGAATTCTAGCTGATAATTTCAGAAGGGTGAAAAGCTAACTAGAACTGGGCATTTGGCCCAGATAAATCTGATTCCAGTACTATGAAAGAAGCAGCAAGGGAACTAGAAAGTCTTTGACAAAAAATTGTTGATAATTGGCTAAAAACTGGAGAGGGAAACAGAAAACTTGGAGAGCTGTGAATGTTATTCTAAGCAGAAGAAAGACGCAAGGGAGAAATCAAGGTGATGCAAGATTAACAACCCTCTTCTCAATGCTGGGAAAAATTAAAAATATTTGTGACTATAGTAAAACCTCTGCTACCCAGAACTCTTAGGAAATCAGTCTTTCTGAAGACCTAAATTACATAAGCAAAAATGGAAATCTTGGGTTTGAAACCCTTCTCTGGGTGACTCTGGCAAGTCACCTCACCAAGGCTACATTTCAGTGATATCCTTCCTCTTCTATAAATTGCAGATGATGTAAATTCTTCCACAGGGCTGTTATTAGGATTAAAAGGCCATGTGCCAGTGCACAGGGCGCTCTGGCCGTCTTGTTCTCTTTAAACAGGGCTTCCCAGGCAGGGTGGCTCCTCAACCCCTTGAGGCTCTCACCACCCACTTGCCTGATGGGGCAGCTCTGGGCTGCTGCATCTGTCCATGGAGTATCAGGCCCAGGACCCCAAAACCCCACTAAGGTATCAAAGATCAGAGAAGACCAGTCCGTAGAATAAAATGGTAGCTTTTCTCTCTAATCTGAGATGCAGCTGAGGAGCAGAACCCATAGGAGCCTCCATGTGAAAACAAAACACCCTTGAGTAGCAGAGGAATGGGGCAAAATGGGACAGGTGTCCTGGGCATCCCCACAGGTCCTCCCTTGGTCCCTTTCCTGCCCACACACCAAGGTGAGCTAGGCCAGGGAAAAGATTAGGACCAATAATTTCTAGCATGAGTATCTAAATTAAGAATGCTGGGGAAAATAGAAGCCAACAGTAAAATAATCCTCCTGATAGCAAACATGAATCCTTGACCTTTTTTTTCTACTTTACTGCATTTATGAGATTAAATCAGTATAGTTGGAGAAGATGGATACAACAAGGTTTTAAATCCATACATCAAGGAATCTCAGCAACTTGAATTTAACCCACTACCTTTTCTTTAACCACAGGAATTCAAAGGATAGCACCATCAAATGATACTTACAAAGCATGCACAGTGTCCTGCACAGAACTAGTAAAGATATGATTATTTTACTCTAAGGGTTTATAATCTGGAGACAAAAAGATACAGTTTGAAGATTCTGAACACTTTTTAAAATCTGTATGTTATCATTAAGAATAGACAGTCTATTTTACAGATGGCGACACGGAGGGGAAAAAATTGATACCATGACCTTAGATCACATAGGCAGTGACCGAATCAAAATCATTTCAATCCCCTTTCTGCTAGTACTGGTGCAGTCTCATCACTAGTCTATGGTGGCTTATTCAAAAGTAGTTCTGAATTATTTCTCAAGCCTAAAGCAGCACAAATTAGAAATGTCTAAATAGTACCCAACACCATTCAAGGTGCAGATAGTTTTTGCCTATGAAAACACACTGAAGGGACTCCATGTTGTGGTAAGTTATCAAATTGTGGAAAGAACATTGCAGAGATTAAAATGTTGCATAAGAGAGAGAAAGCAGCATGAGTCAGGGGTTTGGGAAATATGAGTCAGACTGAAGGGAAGGAGCCAAAAACATAGAGAACGAGGGCCTGAGCAGGGACTTAATGGCCACCACAGAGATGTGCACATAGTTGCCTCCATTAACTGTGAGAGAAAAATCAAACGTGCGGTTCCCTAGGCTGGAGATCAGTGTGATAAAGAGGCTAGAAGCGAGAGCTGAACAGAGATTAGGCTGTATTATTTAAAGCAAGTAATGGTGCCAAAGTCAGCAGGAGAGGGACCTACGATGGTATAAATCACTAGGAGGGAGAGCGTGGGCACATTTTTGAAAAATGAGGGAATCACCAAATATTGCCATTAGCTATTCTTAATGTATTAGAATGATGAAATGTGTTGTGATATTTTAGGAAGCACATTCTATTATTTTGTTCTTTGGTAATGTTAACATGAGGCTATGTCTACATAGCTCAGAGCTGCTCCCTAGGCTGTCCAATCCAAACTCTCTAATTCCACCTTATGGCCCTGGATTTTGCTCATGACTCGAGCTAGCATTTTATAAGCACCTGCGACCAGGCACTGCACCAGGCTCCTCACACAGCCCCTCCAGCCGTGCTGACCCTGACTGCCATTCTTCTCATGGAAATGATTTTGTCTCAGCCATGGTTTCTAATGTGACCTGCCTTCTGCCCAGAAACAGCCTCCTTTTTCTGCCAATCCACATATCTCACCTTCTCCAACATGCAGCTGAGAACTCACCTCCTCTGGTAAACCTTCCCCGGCTGCCCACCGCGGATGCTGCTTTAGTCTGCGTAGCCTCTGCGCTTCTGGACTCAGTTGCTTTACGTCATTTTTCATTTACTGACATCTTAATGATTTTGCTGTGTTTCTCTGCCTATTACCTTACCCTATAAATGTTTAGTTCCATGGAATAAAACACTGATCCTGCTTTTCTTAAACTCTAGGCACCAATTCTCAGCAAATAGTGATTCATTTCATCCATTTGTTGAACAAACACTTATTGAAAACCCACCATGTTTCATGCACTCTGCTAGGCACTAGGAATACAGATAAAAGTAAGACACAGAACCCACCCTCCAAGAGCCTGAGTCCAGGTCCCACGGAATGTGTTAACGGCCTAAAAAACCAAGTGAGTTTGTCAAGGATAAATCTTAAGTGATTTAAAAACAAAACAAAAACTCCTCTCCCCATAGTACTTTTTCCTAGATTATCAGGAAAATTATGTCTGACCTGACTAATTTCCCTAATAAATAAAACATTGCTTTTGCCAGTGCAAATATTCTCCCATATAAATACAGGAAATTGATTTTTTTTTTTTTCACCATGGATGTACCTGTAAAAGGCAGTGTCTGTGCTGTGGTGAGTGAGGAGGAGGTAGAGAGCAGTGGACTTTCATAAACAGCCCTGAGAAAGACAGGGTTTTTGGAGCATCTGCATGGGATGGATATTCTGCTTTGAGTTTCTGACATAGTTGTACATTTTAGTGACTTTTGTATTACATTGAACTTGCTGATATTTAAGACAGATGAAAATGCATTCAAGTAGAAAAGATAAACATAAAAGAGTTTAACAATGTATATAACAATTTTTATATGGCTTTTTATAGATGTATAAATAAGCAACAATAGTATCTCAAAGTATAATTTTCAAACTAATAAAATTGTTACTTAAACTAATAAATGGAAATTATAATTGAAGATAGGCCAAAGAAATTCAGTCTACTTATAGTCTACAGCATTAGATAACCTGCAAAGAGCAAGGAAAAGGATAAATATTCTAAAGTGTAGTCAAAGAACTGTAAGTGGAAATGTAGTTAGTAGCTGCTTCCAGGTCACAGAGGTTGCTTTTTTGAGCATTTTGTGAATCCAGCAAAGTACAAAGTGTGATCACCAGTCAGTCCTGGGTGAGGCAAGTCCTGCCGCAGCTTTGTTTGGGTTTTAATAGAGAAAGGAAAAGAACATAGTGTCAGGGCAGGCAGTGGTATTTTATTTGGTTTTTTTGTCTATTTTTATCAAATTACGTTAACTCACCTAATATTTTTATTTAACAACCCCTTCAGAAGGTAAACAGACCTGGTTCTTAAGAAAGAGTCTAAAACCAATTTAATGATATATTAATTCCACTGGAAATGTTGGGCTATTTATCAAAGAGATTTAGAACGCACAAGAAAGCAGGAAGGAAGTTGTAGGACATCAACTGTAGGAATGTGATGGGGTGGAGGCAGTTTGCAGAGAGATGTCTCAGAAAGAAAAGCCTCCGTCACTGCCGAGGCCTCCCTTAGAAAATGCAGCAGCCGGCCCAAGGCCTTGATCTTGTGCCAGCATGTACCGAGGAAGCTTGCCACATCGGAATTGAACATTGCTGTATCTCTTAGGGCTGCTGTCACTGCAAATGCTGGCCCATGTTCTCGACATGGAACAATAGAAATTCTGCTGTCGTTTCTGCATTAGCAAGTCATAAAGCTCTGAAGAAACCCCAGTAGAAAGGTTTTCATCAAGTGTGTATGGAAAAATAATAAAAGACACAAAAAAGAGCAGAGAGTTTCAAAGCAAGATTGTTGCACCATCGCATAGTACCTAAAAAAGAAGTTTGTAATCACTGACTTGAAAATAATAATAGCAATTATAATAATACATTTCAAAACAAGACAACAGAAAACTTAGCCAAAACTTTAAAACCAATTTCAAAGAATTACATAAGTAGATGCTTTTATAGGTTATTATCCAATAAACGGCCATACAGCACTGAAATATTTTTCATCTCCCCTCCCTCTGTCTTATGGAAAGAATCTCTCTTATCATTTCCACACCCAGCTAAGTGAAGCCGGTATCTGAAGACACCCCTCTTACAATCTGAACCTCATACATCATTACAGGGCATAATGTAAGTGCAGCAATTCTCCTTGAAAATACAGAAAAATGAAAGGCAAAATAGTGCCAGGGGCCACTCTCTGAGCTTCTTGAAGGGAAGGCAGGAATTGAGTGAATTCTAATTACTAATGTTTTGTTTTTTTCAATTTTTATTATTATTCTTGGCTCACTGTTTCTTCCAAAGCACCACCCTGGGTCTACCACAGTGTTGAACTAAGAAACCTTAAGTACACTTCAGTTTTTGTGTAAAATTTGTCATCTAGGAATTATAAGTTTCATGATTTTTTTTAATGAAGCTTAGTGTCTTCAGTTGTTGACGAATGCCAAAATTACGCAGTCCTTCAATTTGTGCTATTTAAATTCATGATATGAGAGATCTGAATGAATACAAAGGTGATGTAGATAAGGCAAAATTAAATTTCACTTATAAATTACTGCAAACATGAATATACACATATAAATTTATATCACATTTTGATCCCAAATTATTTATACTGCTTATTATGTTATGACTGAGCATTATTTTACTTTTTTAGAGCTGTAAACTGCCTACTCCTTAAGGCACATGCAGTAAATTATTTTCAGAAGTAAATTGCTTTGAGAAAATATGTATTTTTAAATCTCACCAGCCTTTCTCTCCTAGAGGAATCCTTTGCAATTTGAAATTTGCAAAGATTTTTACATGTTACCTTACTATTTATAAAAATAATAATAATATTAAAGTTTGATTATTCCCAGCCATTGGGCAGATTTTTAGAGATTTATCAATAGAAATTATCTCAAATACAATATATTAGGTGGAAAAAGCAAGTATCATGCAACCTATTTAAAATTTAAAACATATAAAACAATACCATATGTCCTAATGGTTGCGTCCTTGCATAATGAAAGTGTAAAAATCTCTCAGAGAAGGATTCACATCTAGCAGGATAGTGGTAGTTGGTGGATAAAGGGATGAGATGGTCTGAGGCTTTAGCTGTATCTGAAATATTTATTAACAAAACGAAATGAGCTTTAAAAGTGAGGCAACATGGCAAAATGTTAGTATTTCTTAAATCTGAGTGGTATTATTTTCTGAACACTTGAAGTGATTTCTAATGTTAAACATTTCCAATGTAACTATAGAGTAATGTTTTAAGAATAAAGTAAAAATTCAGTTTAAGAAATGGGGAAATGGAGGGAATATTGACATCTCACAATCGACTAAATTCTTTCTATGTTGCGTGTCTTCGGCAGACATAGATGAGTGTGCCGCAGGGACGCACAACTGCAGGGCAGACCAAGTGTGCGTCAACTTACGAGGCTCCTTCGCGTGTCAGTGTCCCCCTGGGTATCAGAAGCGAGGAGAGCAGTGTGTAGGTAAGTGTCACGGCTCACTAAGCAAAGTCCTGTCTTGGGCACCTTGACTGTTTAAGCCTCAGGCGTCCCAGTCAAAGCGCTCATGTTTATTTGGAGAAGCAGAGCTAACAGCTGCTTATTCATTTGTTGATTACAGGTCCATTTTCTACATTAACAAGAAAGAGCTAACCTTAAAGGTTGAGCCTATTCTGAATATCAAACTGCTGGTGACATGTTGGACTAAGCCAAAGCAGAAAGTTGGTATACGTATGGGACCATAAAAACAACCAATGCAATTTTAATTTAGGGGGACTGTAGCCCTAGCACACTGCCAACATGGGCTTCACTCACTGCCGTTAACACAGCATAGCACAGAGGGCAAATGGTGAGGTTCGAATCCCAGCCCCACCCCTACCCTCACTTTGAGACCTTCGGAAAAGTTACTTAAATTCTGTGTCTCAACTTGTTCATTTGTACTGTGGAGATAATACTAGCTCCTGCCTCGGGAGCTTGTGTACAGGGCTGCTTAGAGCAGTGCCTGGCAGTAAAGCCGTGTGCCGTCACTGTGTACTGAGTTGGCAGACGAGTACCAAAGGCTCTCTGTGTCGCACACCTGTGCAAGGAGCTAGGCGTGCAGAGCCGAGTGCAGCGCGTGCCTCTGCTTCAGGGCCTGAGAGCCTGAGCTCCCAAGGGCGGGGCAGGGCCAGCTTGTGTCATTGCTGCCTCCCCAGTCCCCGAAGCCTGTGATGGATGCTCTGTGTGTGTGTGTGTTAAATGAACGGAAGAACACCATATAAAAACGCTGACTAGCAAATAGCGAAGTGAAATAAAGCATGCTGAGCTCAGTCGTGAGGCCCCGCACCAGGCATGAACCTCTGTAATTGACTCCCTCTGTCCGTTTATTTACATACCACCTCTTACCTCGGATGAGCGAAGAGGGGTTGAGGATGTGGAGACAGACGACCAGCATCAGGTTTCGCCTGAGAATGGGAGCTGTTGACGTTAGGATGTCAACGCTAAGCTCTTCGTGGGCCCCGGCCCAGGTCTGCCTGCCACGGGGCTGTGCCTCGATGCTGGCGTTAGTGCCCTGGCTCCAAGGAAGGCCCAGGGTTTGCGGTGAATGAAGCTGTGATTTAAGAGAAGTGTGTGTGGAAAGCTCCACAGACACCAAAGTTTTGCCTGTACTATTAGTAAAATAAATATTTAAGGGCATAAAGGTATGGAAAAAAGAACTAAACCAACTTATTGTGGGGCAAATCAAAGAGAATGGAACATATGGTCACAGCCCTTTATGATGTAGTAGGAGGGACATTCATAAACTCAGATCTAATCATGTGTTTTCCCTGTTCCCCTCACCCACAGAATCAAGTCTACATTCTTCAACAGAGCGTAGAAGGTCTTCCTCAATCTGATCCTTCGTCTAGCTCTCTCATTCCCCCAACCCTGAAAAATATTACACTCCAGATTTATCCCACTAGTTCCCCACATGCATGATGCAATGTTACACTTCGGTGCCTCTACATAAGCTCTTTCTAGCACCAAGAACATTCCCTCCTAGCAAACTCCTATGTCACTATCAAATCCCAGCTCAGGGTCACCTCCTCTGGAAAGCCTTCCATAATCTACCCAAATATAATTAGTCACTCCCTCCTCTATGCCAGTACTTTTCAAATTGTGATGAGAGATCCTTTTTGTAAATTTCCAATCTGTTGCAGACCAGTACTTCTGTAAAGTATGATTAAAATGTTGCCGTAATGTCAAATTGCTATTCCTAAACATGTACTCTCAGTTTCTGCATTTATTCATTGCAGATTGGTCCAAATAGCCTATAGACCAGCAGCAGTCAGTAGGCCACACTTTGAGTACCACAGTACTGTCTCTGTCCCTTGTACACCTTTCTGTTGTTGATCTTATCATACCATGGAGTAATCATTTCATGGCTGTCTTCCATACTAGAGAGGGACAGAACATATGTATATTTATTACGATTCTAAACCTGCAGTGCCAAACACAAAGCTAGCAAATAACAATGGGTTCAATGAATGTTTACTGGTTGAGAAGACATGCATCATTTATTCACCAAATAGTCATTGAGGGCTGACTGTGTGCCAGGCACTGTTCCAGGCACTGGCTATAGTACTAAACAGATTTTCAAATTCATAGCCCTCACGGAGCTTTTAGAAAGTACCATTCATACAAATTATCTATTAATACTAGCACTGGCTATAATACTAAGTACTAGGAAGCATTATGTTAAAATTACTCTTAATTAGTGTGAAGTTTCCATTCATTCAAATAATGTTTATTGAGCACCTACTATGCCAGACCCTGTGCCAGGTATTAAGCATACAGTAGTGAACAGAAAAAACACACTTCTGCCTTTACCTCAAGGGGAGGAGACAAGTCTCATTTGCCATGCATTACAGTGACAGAGACAGACAAGAAGCAAAGAAACACATGACACAATGTCAAGCAGTGTCAAGGGCTGTTAAGAAGTTTAAATAGGGTAAGGGAATAGATAAGGCAGAAGAAACTATTTCCTATGGGTGGGAAGGTGGGCTCCCTGAGGAGATGACATTTGAACAGACACTTGAACAAAGTAAGGGGAAAAGCCATGTGACTATCTTCTTATCATTTATTTCAGTATTCAAGTTAAATCAAATATATCTTGCAGCTTATTAATAATAGCTCCCATTTATTTTTACCTGTATTCTGCCAGGAACTTTGCCTACATTATGTCATGTGATCCTCCCAACAATTCCACCACACTGTTGTATTATTACTTACAGAAGAGGAAATGGAAGCTCAAGAGGTTAAGACTAAGCTAGTAATTGCCAGAAAAAAGATTCAAATTCAGGTTACCCTAAGGCCACTTGAGCACACTGCCTCCCACATTATTAGTTATTAAAGTACCAAAAGAGCTCAGCATAAAGTTTTATTTTGTTTTGTTTTACCATAAGGCAGTGTCACTGTATAGTGTTACAGTGTGCATGCATAATTGTTATTTTCAATTACCTATGCCATGTTGGAGTCGTCACACAGTGTAGTCATGAATTAATGAAATTTTTATTATGCTTCTAAGATGTTAGTCCTTCTCTGCAAGCTCTCAATTGAGCACTTTATAGTTGGAAATATTTATATGAGAAGGACACAGGCTGCAGACTTCATCAAAGTGTCAGAAGGGCACTCTCAAGAGTGAACCTGTGTAGGGTCCTATTCCTTCCGCTGCGTTCTCTCATTTGATCCTCACAAAGACTTCCTAAGACACACATGGCAAGCCTTACTATCCACATTTTGCAGAAGAAAAAACTGAGATACTAAACATTTAAGTGATTAAATCAAGATCACCAGCTGAGCACAGTTTTGTACTATATCGCTCAATTCTTTGGTATTAATGGTTCTTTTTCACTTCTGTAATTATAAGGAAGCTTTTAGCTCCCCAAACTGACATTCTCATATATATGTGAAATAGTCTCAATTACTTTTTTTTTTTAAATCTCAATCCACTCACCAGGTTTATTTACCACCGAATGATGTGAATGCTCAGTATTTGTTCTTAACATCTTATTTAACTGCAGAATGCCGACCAAAGTATATTTAAAACACATTTGCCCTAATTTTAACAACAAAAAAGAAGAAATAATTACTTTTTAAATGAGGTCTTCTCTAGATAGGTTTTCTAGATAATGCTCTACTGAGAACTTGAAAGCAAACAGCTACACTAAGTCAATAACTTGGTTCTCTGTGTGTGTGCCTGATACCCCAGACATAGATGAATGTACCATCCCTCCGTATTGCCACCAGAGATGTGTGAACACACCAGGCTCCTTTTATTGCCAGTGCAGTCCAGGATTTCAGTTGGCGGCAAACAACTACACCTGTGTAGGTAAGCCTTTTGGGAACTAGCTGATCTCCGTGTGCAAAGAAAAACGGAAACCCCATGCCACGTAGCAGTATTTCCAGTTTTCTGTGTTCTTGAGTAATTGGTTTCCCTCTACTTCCCCTAAGCAGTCATAAAGCTGAAAAGATAATAACCAATATGTTTCTTAAAACACATCAAGATGTGAATGGAAAACTTTTTTAAACTCAGTTTTGATTCTCCTCTGTGGATGTATCAAAAAAATTTTAAAACTACAGATCAATTGATACACACACGCCCACCAATTAGTCAACAGCGTGTGATATAAATGCTGCAGGTGCCAAGGGTTACTGCAAGTTCAAATATATAAACTTTCCACTGAGAGCGCATCTGATTTTTACATGCTGCTTCTCCCCTTTCAGAATGCAATGTCACGGCACACAGTTTAAGATTGGCACGACATGGAAAGAATCTACTGTAGGAAAAATGCCTTTTCACAATATTTTCAGTGCCTCAGAGCATTGCAAAACTCCCTATGGGTCTCAAAGGCTTATGTTATAATTGTAATGGAATTTAACAGAACCCATTTAAAAAGTAATAAATAGCACAGATAAATCTTCCGTACAGCATGCTGAGAGACCATATCAGTGTGAGTGTTTTGTATCAATTATTTATAGACTTGGCATTTTGTATCTGAACAACAACAAAAGAAAATAGATACTGGAATGTATATTTATTAGAAGCCTTAAATTCTTTTGGAAAGACTCATCAGACATCAAACTAACTGTCATTCCTAGAAAAAAAATATTTTGGTATTTCTAAAAGAAGTATATGACAGATGTTTGAAGTTATTCCAGCAAATATGAAACCTAAATGGATGTTCTCCAATGAGCTTCTGCAGGGCAAAGAATTCGGCTAGGGAATTACTTATCATCAGATGACATAGGTACAAAAGAGCAAGGCTATGGTTAAAGGTATTTATAGATGGATAAATAGATATATAAAACCTTTTCTTTCAGATATAAATGAATGTGATGCCAGCAATCAGTGTGCTCAGCAATGCTACAACATTCTCGGTTCATTCATCTGTCAGTGTAATCAAGGATACGAGCTAAGCAGTGACAGGCTCAACTGTGAAGGTAAAATATTGTCCTAATAATGTGGCATAAGAGTCCAATCCCCGTGGTTGCTGTTGCTTTATCTGATTGTATACCTGCTCATGAAAACAAATTTTTACTCATGGAAATCCTGCTATATAATCCAGTTAATGTAGTTCGATTATAACATTGGCTTTTTAATATCTTACCAAGAGAAAAGAGAAGAAATAAAATAACTGAAATATAAGATGCAGGCTGGCTCTAATAATTAGGAAGTGTGCTCTAGTATCTTGCTTCTCAAAGTGTGATCCGATGACCAGATGCATCCACACCTCCTGGGAACTTACGAGAAATACAGAATCCCAGGCTCCAGCCCAGACCTGCCGAGCCAGAATCTGCATTGAACAAAAGCTGGTGTGATTGGTGTGCACATTTAAGTTTAAGAAGAGCTGAGTGCATGTCTTATTCCTGCTAGTGTGTGACGTGGGCACATTTCTTAAGTTGCCCGCATGAGTAAGAAGAGGGCCATTTAGCCGGGTGGATGCCTTCAGAGCCCATTGCATGTGCATATTCCACTGCGTAATTCAGAAGGCATTAGACACCTGAGGGACATGTCCCTGACTTCCTCACAGTTCCTCCCAGCTTTACGTGGGACCACAAAGATCAAACCCCACCTAGAGAGGCCTCACATCATGCCATTGTGCTGAAAACCAAAAGGGGCTAGCTCGGAACAGCTGCCTCTGCCCTTCTGGACATCACTGTTCAGAAATGCAGAACATTCTTCCTCTGAAGGCCAGATCCTGCCAAGACATCACCTCTGGAAGTGTGCACAGGGATGGGACTTGGAGCTCAAAGCTCAGATCAACTGGGCAGCTGAGTCACCCAATTTCTGAAGAGGCAAACATGAATCTGCATCCTAGGTGGGTATGCAGAGCCCAAAGTGAGGAGCATAAGCCACAGTCCACTTCATCCAGTCTGTTCAGCTAGGGTAGTTACGTCCAGGATTAGAGAAACTGTCAGCAATGATTCAGCAAAACTCATAGTTAAAAAAAAAAAATTCTTTGTGCTGTGAAATTATAGAAGGAAATGAACTAATATTGTTAGAATTTGCCCTTGAGCTTCTTATAAAGTCTCATATTTCTATTTCAGATTTTGCAAAGTTTTCACTCTCTTTAGCTTACCTAAAAATATACTACCTCCCCCTGGACTATTGAGCAGAAATAATATAGATCGATATCTGTATCAGCAAACTAGTGACATGTAAGCGTTTCAACTCTGTGTCCTTGCTCTTGTCTGATTCAACAGATATTGATGAATGCAGAACCTCAAGCTACCTGTGTCAGTATCAATGTGTCAATGAACCTGGGAAATTCTCATGTATGTGCCCCCAGGGATACCAAGTGGTGAGAAGTAGAACATGTCAGGGTAAGTTTATCGTTTTCATATATGATAACCAGGTTTAACCAGGAAGATCAAAGAGAAAGTTATAGGATTCTCTACCATAGACGTTCATTTTTCCCCACTTTGAATATACAATTTAAGTTCTTTCTTCCCCTGTTCATCATGAGATATATACATCTCATAAAGAGGAGATTTAAGGGTAATGATGACTTACCTTGAAATTTAGAGTAATAGTTTTTTCCTTCTTAAAGTATAAATAATTTTAATAAAATATTGATATCCCTTCTTTATAGCCTACATGATCTCCATAAGATACATCTTCAAATCATCTACCAGAAAAGATTCAGTTATTAAAATGTCTCTCCCATTAGTTTGAGTTTACAGCCTAAGCTCAATATATGAGTTAGACATACCTCAAGCTTGTCTCATTTCTCTAAAACACCAGGATTATAAATTGGGTAGTAATTTAGATGCTGAGAAAAATCAGCCTGATGTGTATTAAAATGTGCTAAAATTCTTTAGGAAAAAAAAAACTATTGATCCAAAAATAGCTAACTGGGTCCGGTTTCAAAATAAACATTCAGGTGATCTTCACACCTATACATAGGTAAAAGAGGCAGCTCTCTACAATGGTGTGATTTCAGAGTCTCTCAGGAAGACATGAAAATATGTACCCTGTTTTCTTACATCCAATGCCGTGTGTAATTTAAAATTTAACAGGGAGAAGACTCAGATAAAACCAAAAATGTAGAAAATCCCAGAAAAGCTAGTACAAACACTTAAATTTCCACAGAGCAGTGAAAGAAGTGAAAAAAATGACTGAACTTGAGGACAAACAAACCTGTCTGAATTCTAGCTCTACTGCATTCTGTCTGTACAATCTCCAACAAAGTATCAAACTCCTCCGAGCCCCTGCTTTCTCATTTGAAAAAGGGAGTGATAGGAATTTAATAGAATGACATATGTAAAAATAATTTGTAAACTATAAAGCCTGCACAGTTCAAGGTGTTTTATGAAGTTTACTTACCAGTGTCAATGACTAGTAGTAAATCTTCTCTAGAGAGTCCTTTTTAATCAGAACTGGAGAGAGGGCACGCAAGGGCAGTAAAGATCCTGTTAAGAAAAGAAAAGATCAAGGAAAGGAAACACTGGGGATTCTCAGTCTATACCATGATTTTACAGGAAAATATTAACTCACAGGAACACCTATGACCCGGAATTTCATAGTGTGCCTAGAGTTTTTCAAACAGACTCCAGCCACTATGTATGAACATAATCAGAATGTCATTCATTGCACAGCGAACATCTTAATAACCCTTTCCAGGTTACTAGAGACTCTGTAGATGTTAATTGTGGGAAAATATTGCATTCCAATGGTTTTACTTACGGAACCCTAATTGAGACTTTTAACATGAATATTACATGCAGGAAAATGTTAGCCAGGGGGATAGCTTAACAGATTTCTCTGGAGTCCTTGAAACAAATGTCTATGTGTTTCTGATGAAAATTAGATTTGATGCTCAGCAAAAGACAGAAGCAAATTAAATGTCCATTGGGATCTTACCTGCCTAGTCTATATATCTGGCAACATTTATATCTGCTGTAATTACGGATAAAAATGCACTGAGATTGCAAATGGGTGATGTATAAGTGTTATATGTTGAAGATATCCAGCTGCAGAATGTTTGATAAAGCCAAAAGGTTTTTTCTGGGAAAGTGACTTAACATTCTTTTCAAGTATAAAGTAATTGTTTCTCCCACCCCCCTGAACCATCCATTCTGAACCTCGTCCACAGGAATAAAATAGGACAAAAAAGGTTTGGATTCTTACTTTGCTCTAAAAGGCTTATTTTGGGGAAAAAATAACTATTCTCATTTTCACAGGCCTGCAAAAAATGAAAACTGTGTGTATGTGTGTGTGTGTATATGTGTGTAGAGAGACAGAGACAGGAGAGACAGGACACACATACAAACAGATACACATCCATCAAATATTTTAGTACTGTTAATCTCTGGAAAACTTTCCAGAATTATTAAAGTATTGATTATGCTAGACTCTAAATTACTAGAAGTAATAAATGAAATTATAACCTAAAGTTTCCTTTTGCTTCTGTTAGACTCCATATAATAAACCAGTCTTAGCTTTCCCTGTAGCTAAATGGCATCTTTATTTTTCAAAAAAGTGAAAAATATTGAAAGGACAAGTCAATTGTGATTTTTGTCTGAGGAATCTAAATTTTCTTTCTTTGGCTATAGCCAGTCCAAGAAGACACTTTTTGTAACTGGCTCTTGGAAACTACATAGCTTTTCCAGCTTCCTGTTGGGTTCCAGATAACTTTAGCCAGTTTGGAGGCTAAAATATTTTTTTTGCTCTAAAGACAGGGCATGGAATTATTCTTCTTTAGAGTACCTTGCAGTGGAAAGTTGCCTGTCACTAACTGTAATGAACTTGAACCAGCCAATTAATCTTTATTTGTTTTTCTTTCATATCAAATGAGATAATATCTTTCTCACCCATCTTCACCTAGTCTGTGTGAGGGGTGACTTTGTTCAATTTAATATTGCTTGGAAGCCAGGTGCCCAGTGCGTTAATGCTAGGTGATGAAAGGATTAAAAGGTGGGTGCAATGGCCATTGCCCTCAGGGAGTTTACAAGCTAATGGAAGGGTTAGGACAAACAGGCAGGTTTCAATAATGCAAAGCAAAAAGCAATAAAGGCCCTAAAAGAGGGACACAAGGTATGAGAATTCAAAAGAGATCATATTCCAGCACCTCGCCCAGGCTTGGCTTGCAGCAAGGATTCAGTGAATTACTTGCAGAATGAGTAAATTACTTATGGAATGAGTAAACTAATGAATAAAAATATCCAGTTGTGGATAAGGAATGATTCATAAAAGGCTAATTTTGGATAAAATATAAATCACTATTCAAATGTAAAGGGAGATAGACACAGATAGGGACGTAGATGTTGATTTACTTTGTGTTGCTGTTGTTGTTACAAGTGTAATGGCTCTATGGCAAAACTGTTCTCTCAGATGTCATCTGAGGGCTCCCAATGCCCTAAAATCAATGCTTGTCCAGCCTGGCCTATCCACAGCCTCTCTTCTCGGGACTCTCCCCTGCTCTGGTCTTGTGCACTGCATTTTCCTGGGTCACCTCCCACTGCTGAAAGTCCCTCTTAACTCCTCTTTTTCCTCAAAGTCCTTGAATAGCTGTGCTCTACAAGGTGGACCCCTTCATATCTTCACTTCCTGGGCTGTGCAATCCACTCCCAGAGCATCAGGTGTCCACCACGTGCTCTACTTACTGAAACCACATTTCTAGCCTTTTCCTCTCTCCTGAGCTCCCGAGACAGGTGATAAGCTGCCCTAGACATAGTTTTTGCTTGCTGCTTTCTCAGCCTGGCTAGCCTTCCCTACCCCGGCCATGAAAATTCCATCTAACCCCCACGCTTCAAGGCCAAGTTGAGATGCCTCCTTCATCCTTCAACCTTCCTTAATCCTCCAGGAATAAGTAATCATTTCTGCTTCAAACCCCCCAGTGCACTTATCCATCTCTTATTTAATTCCATTTTACTTTATAAGAAACCATAGCCATGTCTATGTTCCCAATTACAATCTTTCTGAGGACAGGAACAGGTGTTATATAAGCTCTGTTATATAAGCAGAGTCAATGTTAGCATTCGGCTTTGAAGTCAACAAATGAACAATAGGTGCTTAATAAAATACCATGAAATGACACCAATTTATCTGTCTAGAATGGCTCAGCTACATCTGTCCTGAATTCAATGCTGAGTGAACTCAGTAGGTGCAACCCTGTCTTACATTTACAAACAAATCAGACATAGTCCAGATTCCCACACACCTCCTTCCTTGCAAACCAGAATCTTCCAATTATGCAGTTTTCTCAGATCCGTAAACTCTCTGACCCTCCATCTCCACAGATATAAATGAATGTGAGACCACAAATGAATGCCGGGAGGATGAAATGTGTTGGAATTATCATGGCGGCTTCCGTTGTTACCCACGAAATCCTTGTCAAGATCCCTACATTCTAACATCAGAGAAGTAAGAAAAATCAGAACTTTTGAAAGTGGGAATGTTCTGGTCTTAACCAAGCCAAATCGGTGAATACTTTTGTTTGTTTCTGCAGCCGATGTATTTGCCCAGTCTCAAGTGCCATGTGCCGAGACCTGCCCCAGTCCATAGTCTACAAATACATGAGCATCCGATCTGATAGGTCTGTGCCATCAGACATCTTCCAGATACAGGCCACAACTATTTACGCCAACACTATTAATACTTTTCGGATTAAATCTGGAAACGAAAATGGAGAGTTCTACCTAAGAGTAAGTATCCTGAAGGCAGCCTTAGCTACTGAGAAAGGTGGACGTTTATTGTTATTGTTGTTTAGTATCCACATGGAAGGAAAGCTAACCTTTAAAGAGTTTTATGTGTAGGCATTGTGTAACGCCTTCCAGTGTGCATTATTTCATTCAATCCTCTTGGTAACACCATCATATAAATATTCATTCTCCATTTCTTACAGAAAAGTGGGACACAGCGAGATTAGGTAGCTTACCTAAAGTCACTCAGATACCAGATTGCAGACTCTAATGAAGTTGTGTGTGACCACCAAAACACAAGCCTATATACTCTCTCTCTCTCTCTCACACACACATACAACCCCCAAGTAGGTACCACAAATCAGTGGCAGTTACTTAATTATACATATAAAAAAAAATAATTCCTGGCAAGCTTTTCAAAAATCATGAGTTCCTTATTGTTACATTCACAAGACAGTTTACATTCACCCCAAAACTAAGACCTATAAGTCTTTGAGAAGTAACCCCTCCACCCTGCACAATATGTGTCAGTAGTTGTCCCATTCTTGCAAACCTCTGGGCCAACAGTGTGGGGTCCCCTTTGTCTTTTCCCTGTCTTTCATTGCCTATGTGAAATCTTGTTTCTGTATTCTGCCATTTCCCTCGCGTGGTGTCTCCTGGGTTGTCTGTGCTTCCCCACACCTCTGCTTCTCTTCCTTTAAACTGGCTCCTCTCCCCTCCTAATCCCTTCAGTGACTTCCAAACGGATCTCCCTGACCCTGGCGCCTCTGCCTTCCAGACACCCCTGCAAAATCTCAGCAAGTTCATTTTAGGTTAAAATTCTGACATATTTTAAATACTGCTCACCACTTCATGTGAAAGTGATGGCACCCTACCAAAGCAGTTTGCAGGGTTACGATAACTGTTTCATGCTAAGGATGTTATTCATCCAGTTACAATTTTCTCAAAACTCCTTTGGGCATGCTTTATTTTTAATCAAATTATAAAATCAATATTTCATTTTGAGAATATGAAAGTATATTGAGAAATCCATCCTTGTGGTAAAGTTTACAGATTTTTGATGTTTACACATTTATCCTGTTCTTTGATATATTAACTTTCCTCCCAGCTCCAGAGTTATGTGATTCCACTCCTTTGCCAGTAAATTAGAAATGATTAATTTCTCATGACCAACTTCTGCAAAGAAAAACCCAACCCAAAATACAAACTATTACTATTATTTTTGTCTAATAAAAAAGAACAAACTAATGTTGCATGTTTTAAATTGGAGATATACAAGGTATTTGTAAGAAATTTCCACTAAATCAATTTTACATAGTTCAGAGAATGCCAATTAAATAATTCTAGCCTAAACAAATAACATTATTTGTAATTCCCTAGTAGTAAAGTAAGTTCATCTCAAAATCATCTTCAAAAATAATTTTCTATTTTGAACTTTTAAGTTCATAATTTAAGAAAATTCCCTAGCAGAATAAATAAACAGTTAAAAGTTCCAACATGTTTTTTCTTTGCAGTTAAACATTGCACTTTGACAAGTATTTGTGATTCATATCAGTGCATTTTTTTTTTCAGTTTAGCCTGATTATTTTTTTTTACTTCAATAGATTTAGGGGTATAAGTGGTTTTTGGCTAAATGAATGAATTGTATAGAGGTGATATCTGGGTTTTTAATGTACCCACACCCGAACAGTATACATGTGTAATTTTTCTTCACTCCTTCTTCTATCCTCCCCCATTCTGAGTCCCCAGTGTTCATGTACCACTCTGTGTACCCCTTCATCTCAGTGCATTTATTGACTTGATATTTTTAATTATAAATATAGTGTTTTTCTCAAGTAAAATCCTTGTTCTCATAAACAATATAAAACATTGCCAATTTGATAATTCCAGAGTTAAATAATGTTAAATTATTGGAAACAAAAAACTATTTAAAATAATAAAAGTAGACTTTTGAAGACTATTTCTTATCCCATAATTCAAAAAGTACTCGAAGCAAATTCTACAAAGTTTCTCCACTGAAATTCTCTTGTGCAGAGGGCATATAGATGCATAGGAATCAACCAGCAGGCCTTCATTAAGCACCTACTATGTGCTCAGCTCCATGCTAGCTGCTATGAGGAATTAAAATGACATGTATGGCACAGTTTCTTATTTCAAAGAGTTTTACATAAACTGTAACAAAAGTTAACATCTATGAAAAAAGGAGAAGGCAATTTTGTGCTTAATTCCATGGCCCAAAGACATCAAAAAATTAATGTGGGCTGTCAAAGGTTTCTTGAGTCATGAAAGTTGGCCCAGTCCTTGAAAGGACAGAATTTTATTTATTTATATTCCTTTTGGGAGCATACTAAAGAAACTTTCTTTTCTAGAAAAGGTGACATAAAGAAGTAGTATATGAAATCAAAAGGTGAATATCCCAACAACCCTCACCCTACAATATTAGTGCTTCCTTACGGAGCCTTGTTATTATTTATAGCCCTATCACCACCTGACGTATTATTCATTTGTGTCATCCACTAGAATATGAGCATAATGGAAGCAAAGACTTTGCCTGTCTGTTCATTCTTCTATCCTCAGCACATAGTGATGCCCGCCACATAGCGGGTACTCAAAAAATATTTTTAAATGAATGAATTCAGTCAAGCAACACCTTCAAAGTATTATTATTACCTACAACTATAACTTACAAGAGGCAAGCACTGTGGAAGATCCTAGAGACACAATAGTGAAAAAAATCAAGCGAATTTCTGCCCCAGTGTAACTTATAGTCAAGACACTGAACGAGTGCTCAGAAGGATATTGGGCACAGAAACAGAGAATTACAAGTTGCTCACGACTGTAGAACAAGTAGACCTAACCAAGATGTCAGTGCCTGGCTGTCCTGTAGAGCCTGGATTGGAGTGCAGCTAGAGTGGAAATGGAGAGAACTGAACTGTTAGTAATTCAAGAGGTACGGTACTAGGGTGGTAGCAGTGAGTCCAAAAAATGGACATATTTGTGAAGATATAGGAAGAACCACATGACTTAGTAACCCATTTGCTATGGGGAGGTTAGAGGAGAAGGAAGCATCAAGAAGGTAACCCCCCTTCTTTTTTTCTGCCATTTACTGAGGTGGGAAAAAGAGCTAATGTAAAGGGGCGGATGAGGAGTTCAGTTGGATATATGAAGTCCTGGTCCCCATGAGACATCCAAGTAGAGAGCTGGTTATGTGGGTTTGAAAATCAAAATGCAGACTCTCAAGTTACTGGCAAATGGGTGATAATTGAAGCCATGGCTATGAATGAAATCCCTCAGGGAGAGTGTACAGGGAGTGGGTGAGATTACTCAGAACAGAAGAGGGCCTGGGATAAGGAGGGGCCAAACTGTGAAAAGTTTTGCTTCCTGTAACCTGATCTGGGCACAGTCAGAATCATCCAGCACCTTAACCTACAGTTCCCTGGCCGTTTACCCCCATAACCTTCAGCTTTAGCCACTCAACCACCAACCCCCATGGCCATACCCCGGACATTGTTATCATCCACGACAGTTCTGCCAGAGAATCTTCATCTCCAGTGACCCACTCTATAACTGACTCTCTGTCCTCTCTCTCACACCCTCACTCCCACTCCGTCTGCTCTTCACCCTCAAAGTGATGCTCGTCCCCTGACCTCCCACCCCTCGTTTTCTCCCAGTCGATAAGCTGCTTGGTGGACTCTTGAACTACTCAGTCACCAACACCTCAAGCCCCTGTCCAGCAACCCCAAGTCAATCCTATAATTCCTATCTATGTCCATACCCAGCTTGTCAGTGCAGATTAGTAACACCATAAAATCTCAGATAGGTCCTCACATGCTCAACAATCCTATTATTTGTTCCTATTTCTTTTATTCAATCCCCTAGTGCTTAAGTCTTTACACCCTTCATTTTCAGTAAGTGACCTAACTTCCTACTCCTCTGAAACCACTGAGCCCAACAGGCATGAGTTCCACGAACTTCCTGTCCCAGCCCACTGCAGACTTAAGTCCGTGTATTCCCCTTCCTACCTCCTCCCTCTGGTCAAGGCCAATCCCCCACTTGTATTCTTCATTCCTTCTCTGCAGCATTGTTCCATCCCGACTCTCCTCTACTTCCTACAAATTCAACTTGTTTCTTCCTCTAAATTTGGCCCTGTGTCTCCTCTCCCTTCCTAGTCAAGTTCTTCAAACTCAGTCTGTAATCACGGTCTGTGTTCTCTCACTAGTCACTTCTCTATCTTCTGTTCCCACTGCCCTGCTGACATTGCTGTAGAAAAAGCCATCAACAATATTCATACTGCTAAAGCCAAAGGATGCTTTTTCAATTCCAGTCATCCCTGTCCTCTTCTGCTCTACTGGATACTGCTGGCCACTCATCTGTTTTCCACTTAATCACCCATTTCTTCTTACTTCCTTCAATGGGTTCTCCTCTGCCTGCTTCTTAAGTGTTGTCCTCCCCCAGAACTCCAGCCTCATTTCATAAACCTTCTCTCCTCTGGTTTAATGTCCACCCATTGAGATGATTGCTAAATGCTAAGCGTGTCTCTCTCCCTCGGCATTCAGACTCTCACATCCCGTTGCCTGCCCTCCGACCTCATCTCCCTCCACTCAGCAGGACTCATCACATTCTTCATCAAAATGAAACTGCATCCAGTTCTCCTGAACATAAAATGTCCAGTTATCCCTGGTGACTCTTCTGAGGCATTTAAAACTTTCTCTCAGTACTTCAGGGTCCCTCTCTTCTTCCCTGTGTATATGCACCTTTAACGTATCTTCATATGTACCTTGCATAACCCCATGTATCTTAACATTTACCACAATCTATTGAAATTAACTACTTAACATGTCTTTCCACTTACTAGAATATAAATAGATGCACAATGTTGAGAAAATGGAAAATGACAACTTCGTTTACAAATTCAAAAATGAAAAGATTCTCACCTGAACTAGATTCTCACCTGAACTCTAGTCTCTTCAAGGGTTGGAATTACCCAATAAAAGTGAAGAAAAATGTTAAAAAAAAAAAAAAAAAAGATGGAGGAACATAAAACAAAGAACTATCATAAAAGCAGGTCCCTGCAACTTGGAGCTAATGACTATGATATACAAGAGATAAGAACCAAGCAGAGTTGAAACCAAGCAGGGATTAAGTAGTGGCTCTTTTATCCCATCCTCAAAATTCTTCCCCTAATTCCTGTAGGGGGTATACTAACAAATAATAGAAACTCTAATCCAAGAAAACTTATTCTTTCCTTTCCTCTTTTTTCTTTTAGCAAACAAGTCCTGTAAGTGCAATGCTTGTGCTTGTGAAGTCACTGTCAGGACCGAGAGAATATATTGTGGACCTGGAGATGCTGACAGTCAACAGTATAGGCACCTTCCGCACAAGCTCCGTGTTGAGATTAACAATAATAGTGGGGCCATTTTCATTTTAGTCTTTTATAAGAGTCTACCACAGGCATTTAAGTCAGCCAAAGAATATTGTTACCTTAAAGCACTATTTTATTTATAGATATATCTAGTACATCTATAGCTCTATACTGTACACTCACCCATAATTCAAACAATTACACCATGGTATAAAGTGGGCATTTAATCTGTAAAGATTCAAAGTTTGTCTTTATTACTGTATGTAAATTAGACATTAATCCACTAAACTGGTCTTCTTCAAGAGAGCTAAGCATACACTATCCGGTGAAACTTGGATTCTTTCCTATAAAAGTGGGACCAAGCAATGATGATCTTCTGTGGTGCTTGAGGAAACTTATCACAGCTCCACTGATAATCTTATAAGGAGGCAGCCATAATAACATTGAACAGCATGCAAGGGCAAGAATGAGTTTTTTAACTGCTTTATAAGAAAATGGGAAAAGTCAATAAAAATATATTTCTTTAGAAAATGAGGGTCTACCATATTTGTGTTGGTTTTTATTTCTATGATCAGTCTACAGGTGGTTGTTTATCACATAGTAGTAAATCATTATTGTACAATATGCTGGTTTCTGTAGGGCATTTTAAATTCCATCAGAGATTTTAGATTATGATTGTAAAAAAAAAGTAATATAAAGAAACAGTAAGCAAAATTTCCAAAATGAATCAGGTATCCTTAGGAAATTATTCTGTTGAGAAATCTATAGGGAGGAGATGAGAAAACAGATTATTTCTAAACCACATTGGAATTGACCTGAGGAGGCAAACTTGGTAAGTGTAATAACATCTCTGAATTCAAGACTTCCACAAGATGCAGAACAAAATGAAGAAAAGATATTTTACTGGGGAACTTTTAATTTCTAAATGAAATTTAAATCCTAGCACTATAACTAAAATTTCTCATCTTTGTACTCGATGCTCATAGAGAAAGACGATGACGGTTCTTATTCTTGGTATAAGAGTGACAGTGAACTAAAGCAGACTACTCTCTCTCCCCATTCTACTAAAAGGTTTTATGGTTTTATGTCTTCTTATTTGTTTAGAATGTAACTGCTTCACTGTGATGTATCATATTTTTGAATAAAAATAAATATTCTTTTAGATGATCACCCAATCTTTAGAGGATTTTTTAACATAGTCAATGACAGCCAATATAATCTGGGAAAAAATCAGTGATAGCTGCCAGAACAAGAATGACCATTAGATTTTTTTATATAAATAAACTAGGAGAGAAGGGAACATAAAGACATTTAAAATCATGCCATAAGAAAGGTCTACAGCCAACTTTTTCTTACACCCAGTTTCAAAGCACATATGAACAACCTCTGTCACTGGATAACCTTGCTGCTAAAACAAGTGTCTCTAAAAGAGTTGAGTAAATGTGCAAGAACCATCAAAAAGAAAATTCACCAAGAAACCAAGGAACAAAACACTAACTCTTGGATGAGAGTGCAATATGGGCTTTTAAAGGTTAAAGGGGCACAGAAACAGTGGAGAGGGAACAAGTCTGACCAAGAGACAGGTAAGGAAGCAGAGTAAACCAGCCACAACACAGCAGGACTGTTGAGAATGTTCCTCTTTCCCTGTCTACATGATTACTTACAGTCCAGATAAATGAAGGCTTGATCTAAATGTTTCCATTTTTAATCAATCTAGTAATTTTTCCACATATAGACACAGCTCTTTAAGTGAGATCTGGTAAGAGTAATGATTAAAACAAACAAACCAAAGACTTTCATCCAATAGATTTTTCAACCTTAAACAAGAAGACTGGATTTTGTCTATAGCTCCCCAGGGAACTGTAAAAGAAACAGGAATCTCTGAAATATTTATACATAAGCCCTGGCCCCGTACTCCCACCTCCAAATTATATATATATATATATATATATACATATATATATATGTGTGTGTGTATATATATATATATATATATTCTGGACCTACAGAAGCCATTAACTACAGAAAAAATGGTTGCCATTTTATTCCAAAACCTAGTCCTATTCACAAATCATAGACACATGGAAAGGGTTGAAATACTGAAGTTTTACAGATGCAATTTCTTTTTTTATTATTGTGATAAAATTTGCCATTTTAGACATTTTTTAAATTTTAAAATATTAATGGGGTACACATGTTTTAGGTTACATAGATCATTTCTGTAATACTTGAGTCCTGGCTATATGTGTGCCCATCACCCAAATAGTGTCCATTGTACACATCAGGTTGGTTTTTTCCTCCCCCACCTCCACTGGTTGATTTCCACTGAGTTTAACTTCCTTCTGTGCACATGTGTGCTGACTGGTTAGTTCCAATTTAATTAGTGAGTGCATGTGGTATTTGTTTTTCCACTCTTGAGATACTTCATTTAGGAGAATCATCTCCTGTTCCATCCAGATTGTTTCAAAAGGTATTAATTCATCTTTTTTATGGGTGAGTAGTACTCCATGGTATACGTATACCATGTTTTATTAACCCACTCATGAATTGATGGGCACTTGAGTTGATTCCACATCTTTGCAATTGTGAACTGTGCTGCAGTAAACATTCATGTGTCTGTGTCTTTTTAATGAAAAGACTTCCTTTTCTTTGGATAAATACCCAGTAGTGGGATTGCTGGATCAAAGGGCTGGGATGCTTTTAGTTCTTTGAGAAATCTCCATACTGTTTTCCATAGAGGTTGTACTAATTTGTAGTCCCACCAACAGTATATAAGCATTCCTTTCTTTCTGCATCCACATCAGCATCTATTGTTGTTGGACCTTTTTAATAAAAGCCATTCTAACTGGGTCAAGGTCATATCTCATTGTAGTTTTAATTTGCATTTCCCTAATGATTAGTAACATTGAGCATTTTTTCATGTTTATTGGCCATTTTTCTTTCTTCTTTTGAAAAGCTTCATGTCTTTTGCCCACTTTTTCATAGGGCTGTTTGGTATTTTCTTGCTGATTTGCTTGAGTTCCTTGTAAATTTTGTTTATTAGCCCTTTATCAGATGAGTAGCTTGTAAATATTTTTTCCCATTCTGTAGGTTGTCTATTTACTCTGTTGATTGTTTTCTTAACTGTGCAGAAGCTTTTTAGGTTAATCAAATCCCATTTATTAATTTTTGTTGTTGCCATGATTGCCATTGGGGTCTTAGTCATAAGTTCTTTGCCTACACTGATATCTAGAAGAGTTTTTCCTACATTTTCCCCAAGAATTCTTACGGTTTCATACCTTAGGGCTAAGTCTTTTATCCATCTTGAATTAATTTTTGTGAATGGTGAGAGGTAGGTGTATCATTCTTCTGCATGTGGCTGTCCAATTTTAGCAGCATCATTTATTGAGTAGGGCTTCTTTTCCCCAAGGTACATTGTTGTCTGCTTTGACAAAGATCAGTTGATTGTAGGTAGATGGTTTGATATCTGGGTTCTCTGTTACATTGGTCTGTGTTTCTATTTCTGTACCAAACCATGCTGTTTTGGTTACTACAGCCTTATAGTATAGTTTGAAGTCTGGTAATGTGATGCCTCCAGATTTGTTCTTTTTGCTTAAGATTGCTTTGGCTATCAGACCTACAAAGAAGACCTGGTACCCATATTACAGAAATTATTCCATAATATTGAGAAAGGGAATCCTCCCCAACTCATTCTACGAAGCCAGTATCACCTTGATACCAAAGCCAGGAAAGGATACAACAAAAAAAGAAAACTACAGGCCAATATCCTTTATGAATACAGATGCAAAAATCCTTAATAAAATACTAACAAACCAAATTCAACAGCACATCAAAAAAATAATCCACCAGAATCAAGTGGACTTCATCCCAGAGATACAAGGATGGTTCAACATGCAGAAATCAATAAATATGTTTCAAACATTAACAAAAGCAAAAACAAACACTGTATGATCATTTCAATAGATGCAGGAAAAGCATTCAACAAAACCTAGCATCTTTTCAAGATAAAACCCCTCAATAAACTAGGCATAGAAGGAACATATCTCAGAATTATAAAAACCATAGATGACAAATCCACAGAGCCAACAAGAGTACTGAATGGGTAAAAGCTGGAAGCATTCCCCCTAAAAACTGGAACAAGACAAGAATGCCCACTGTCACCACTTTTATTCAACATAGTGCTGGAAGTCCCAGGCAGAACAATCAGGCAAGAGAAGAATATTAAATGTATCCAAATTGGGCAAGAGGAGGTCAGACTATCTCTCTTTGCTGATGATATGCTCTTGTATCTAGAAAACCCCAAAGATTCTACCAAGCATCTCCTGGAATTGACAAATAAATTCAGCAAAGTCTCAGGATACAAAATCAATCTACATAAATCATCATTTCTATATACTAATAACAGTCATGCTGAGAGTCAAATCAAAGACTAATACCATTCACAATAGCTACAAAGAAAATAAAATACCTAGGAATATACTTAACCAAGGAGGTAAAAGATCTCTACAAAGAGAATTATAAAACTCTGTTTGTATCTGCAAAGGATACAAACAAATGGAAAAACATATCATGATCATGGATAGATAGTATCAACATTGTTAAAATGTCCATACTACCCAAAGTGATTTACAAATTCAGTGTAATCCCTATCAAATTATCAAAGTCATACTAGACAGATCTAGAAAAAATAATTCTATCCTTCATTTGGAACCAATTTAGGCATTTTAAAGCATATAGTTCAGTGGCATTTAGTTCAGAGTATTGTGTAAATATAACTATCCAGGTCCATAACATTTTCATCACTCAAAAATAAACCCTATACCCATTAGTAGTTACTCCCCATTCCCTCTTCCCACAACCCCCCATGGGAGCTATCACTGATCTACTTTCTGTCTTATGGATTTTCCTATTCTGAACATTTTATATAAATAAGATCACACAGTAATATGCGGCCTTTTCTGTCTGACTTCTTCCAGTTAGCATAATGTTTTCAAGGTTCATTCATGTTGTAGCATGTAACAGTACTTCATTCCTTTTTCTGACTAAATAATATTCCATTGTATAGATAAACCACGTTTTGTTTATCCATTCATCAGTTGATGGACATCAGGTGATTGGCTGTTTACACCTGCCAATCCTTTTTATCTTGGGCGTCAAAAAGAAACTGTTCCCTAGACTATTCATTCACTAATTTCACAGCCTAAATTCACCCATTTTTAGTTTCATTTTTGACAAAGAAGGATAGCAAGTAAAAAGAATTTTTTAAAAATCCATGAAAGCAAAAAGCTGGAAAGAGCTTTGAGATGCTGACTCATGGGTTCCTTTACACATACAACCATCCTCAGTAAACATTAAAATCTCATGTTCTCTTTCAATGTAATGTTCAATTCAAAATAAAGTAAATATCATGACTAAAAACAAATCAAAGCAATAAGACAAAATCCTGCTTTGTTTTCAAACTACACATGATTCCCTCCTTCTCTCCTCTGTGAAAGTCACTGATTGAAATCAGCATTCATAGGTGGAAATTATAGGAATCAGAGTCATTAGGATTCTTTTGTCTCAGCAAACATTTATTTTAAAACTTCCAACATCTAACAGTGTTGAAGAACAGTGTTGAAGTATAGAAGAACCAAGATTCTAGACTTGATTCTACTGTTAACCATTCAAGAGACCTCGGGCAAGTCACTTAGCTTCTCAGTTTTATCTATAAAACTGGGATGTTGAAACAAGGTGTTCTCCCAGCTTTAAAAACCATAATTAATCCTACCCCAGGGATGCCCTGAAAGAAGAGATATTTCTATTTACCAAATCTTAGAAAACATCTTAGTATTCTTTGTATGCAGTGGCTGTTGGGAAGCATTGGACATTGGTGGAATAAAAAATGTAATAATTCCCACCCAAAAAATGATCTTCACAACATTGATTCCTTATTGGGGTTAAAGGAATGAGAAATCATCCAATTTAGCTGTAAGTTTTTTAGATTACAATTCAAAGTACAAGGTTCTTTAGTATTCACTAGTGCATATTTTTGCTTCTTTCCACTGACACAAACTGTAGTGTGATTACTCAGGTTAAACTGAAAGCTATTTTACCTTGTTTTGCCAGTGAGAAAAAAAGCCAGTCATGAGTTCCCTCACTTCCAAACATGCTACCAGGGAAATGCCTATGCCTTTACTCAGTGAGCCTCAGTAATGAGGACTGACCTAGATGTTTCCATCACTTTACAATTCTAACACCCATGGCCTGAGCTCTGAGACTTCCCTGCTCCCTGACTGGACAGAGTTCTTTTCTGACAGAGTTTTGGAAAGACCTCTTCGTTGTTAATCCCTCTCAAAAGGAGAGTAACTTCCTTTCAGCTGCCAAATTTCCCTCTTAAGTAGTTTCTTTGACAACTGGCAATCTCCATTCCCTCCAAACACAAAATCTCTCCTATTATATGTCCTTCTATTTAATAATAATAGGATTCTATAACTTAGATACCATCTTGTCCAACCATCTAATTTTTAAGACTTGCTCAATGTCACAGTTTGTTGAGCAAGAGCACTGTGCCTAGACAGGTCTTATGGTTTAGATTAGGGCACCTTTCATTGGCCATACTCCAAATTTCCACACCAACAAGCAATCCCTTTCCTTCCAAGCCCTTACCCTAAAGTGTCCACTCCACATCATGGGCCAGCCTTGCTGGTTGAATGACCAGTTGTCACTGCTGCTGTCACATGCAGTAGGGTTGAAATGACATAGATACCATCCCGATTCTGATTTATTCTCTTGAACAGTAGCCAATTTGTTCTCTTTACCTCCAGAGAGGCAGACATAATTATGTTACTCATAATACTCCTGAATTCTAGAAACTAAAAGGCAAAGACCAGTCATGTAGACCTTACTAGAATGGACAGAAATTTCCAAAAGAAAAAGGCCTATTACTATAGATCCAAATGGAACTCTGATGGAGGAGCTTTGAGAGTGGCAGGGGTGGAGATAGAGTGGGTCTAACACTCTACTGGTCCAGGAGCTGGACAAAAAGGCTTATAGAGTCCTTCCTGCCATAAGGATTAGTGTAAGGTAGGGGGGTGATATGAAGAATATTGCCATTCCTTGATATTGGTTAATATTAGGTGATTTTTGCACGGAAAAATATGTACAATGAACATCATTACCTAATGGCTTCTTTTAAGATGCCTAGGGACCTAGAGTAAGATGAGATACCACACCTTATTAACAACTCAGTCCTCAATGGGGCTTTTAATTCTTCCATGATATATTTAAGTGAAAATGGCAAAAACAAGTAGGGTTTTCTTTTTTAATTATGATTAAAAAGTATAAGTATTGAAGGGTAGAACCCAGCTAGAAACCAATCTCCATATCTGATAAATGTAGTCATTTCTACCACTCTGCCTCTACAGGGAAGATGTTTTAGTGCATTCAAGTGATAGAAATAAATTGCTCAATACAATAAGACCACCTGAACACAACCCAGTGGGATTATTATTTTTTGAGAAGCTTTACGAATGAAAGTTTATTGTTGAACCTTGTTTCCATGACTTCAAGAAGTTGCTTACGTTTTGAATAGCTATGTATGCTTCTAACTTTCTAATTCTCCTTTTAAAATATGGAACAGCTGCTGGTCTGCTTATATGTTATGCATAAGCAGCCCACAAGGGACAAAGCCCTCCATTAATATGTCAAATTATTTTTAACATGCTTATATTTCTATCCTGAATGATCATCTCTGAAAGATGGAAAGTTTCCATCTTCCCAGCTGGGGGGAGCACCTGCAAAACACAAACCCAAACTGTGACACATCTGGTACCAAAAAAAACCAATCTTCTTTCATCTGGCCAGCAGGCTAAAATATCAAGATCGTTGAACAGAAACAAGGCAAAAATTTAACTGCCTCTAATATGTAGTCTACGCAGATGTCTAGTTAAGCTGTTTATATTGTAAGCGCATGTGTATGTTAACGGAGCACAGACCCCTTTAATAAGCCAGAGTTGGAATATAAACGCAAGAGAATTTTAAAGACCTGAATGCAATAATTCAGTTCTTTTTTATCTTCCCACAGAAACTAGTTTCTGCAGAATCTCAGTATTATCTTTAAACAGATGCATGTAACACAAATAAATGATTTTGTTGGGTTATTTAGCTATATCCAAATTGTTTACTTCCTTTAAAAACTGCATTCCAGGTTTTTGTATTTTAATATTTAGATTATGTTTCTTTAAGTGGTAAATTGCTTACATATGGTTCAAACCAGGTGTCTTTGTCTGTGTTGCCCCAAATGCAGACCCTGACACAAGAATTGAGTTCTGGTCGTTTGAGAGGTTACCTGAGGAAGCACGTTTGAAGAAGTGGGGAAAGTGAGCCAGGGAAGGGAGAGATGCCAGTAAATGAGTGAGTTAATGAGTGGGTCACCTCTGTGGGCAACTGGAGTTCAGTTCTTCTGAGAAATCGCATGGAACTCACCTCAGAAACATTCCATCAGAAGCCACGTAGGCTGGAGCATTTATCTACCCATTCCCACAGGAAAGCAAGCTCCCCACTGCTAGAGAAAACACTCAGGCAGAGGGGAAAGGAGACAGAGGCTTGATATGGAATGTTATCAGCAAGCTAGAAACTTCTACTGCAGCCTCCAGTAGAGGCTCACATAAGCCTCTCCCTTGACCTTTTTCTGCTCATTATCCCTTCTTTTCTTCTTTTTTCCTCTCTTTCTCTTCTTCTAATCAAGTTTTCTTCTCCTCTTAGTATTATAGAATTAGTAAATCAGCACCATTTATTGGAGACGGTGTCCTTTCCCCAGTGTATGTCCTTGGTGCCTTGTCCAAGGCACATGGTACTGACTTAGATACAAAGACACATAGGATACTATGCAAAGTGGTATCATTTAGTTGAAACCAGGACCTTATATGATTCTAGAGCTCATCACAACTCTAACAACAGAAGACTGTATAGCATGGGTTGCCCTTCAAAGGTAAATTTTCAGGGAAGCTAATAAAGCTAAAGCTTCAAGGTTCCTCCATTGCACCAGCACCTTCCAAGGCCCTGAAAGGCACCCTCACAATGTGTTCACATGATCATATATTTTTGTAAAATTTGCAAAAGTAATAGGGTTTTAGCTGAATTGGTTAAAATTGCTCTTTCCTCTTAGGTTCTTCCCAATCACACGTGTCATCTTGATGGCATTGAAGTGGGTCACAAGCATTTTGGGGATCTGGCCTGGGAAAGTTGAGTTAGGAGGGTAAATTTACTTTGGATTTAGTATGATATATTTATATAGTTCACAGTTACTTCTATGTATGGCTAACTTGAGCTCCTGTCCAGTATAGGCATAGCTTCTAGAAATATTTCTACCACCCTTTGTGTTGACCTTACCTATAAGCATGCACCAACATTCAGGAGCAGGGATCTTACTACAATATAGCATTCTGCAGCATCCAGCATGAGATGTAAGTAGTAGAAGAAAAAAAGTTTTGAAATATGAGCTGGACGTAGTGGCTCACACCTGTAACCCTAGAACTCTGAGAGGCCGAGGTGGGAGGATTGCTTGAGCATAGGAGTTCGAGATCAGCCTGAGCAAGAGCAAGACCCCATCTCTACTAAAAATAGAAAAATAAGCTGGCTGTTGTGGTAGGCATTGTGGTGTGCACCTGTAGTCCCAGCTGTTCAGGAGCCTGAGGCAGGAGAATTGCTTGAGCCCAGGAGTTTAAGATTACTGTGAGCTAGGCTGACACCACAGCACTCTACTTAGAGCAACGTGGTAAGACTCTGTCTCAAAAACAAACAAACAAAAAGAAATATGCACAGCCAGAAGGTAATCTATAGAAAATTCTTACTTTCTCCAGAGGTGTAAAATGATAAGCAGAGGATTTGGTTTATCAATCCTTAGTCATAAACATGCTTAACTATGCAGCATGTACAATTTTTATTGATATATTTATACATATTAATGGGATACATGTGATATTGTTACATGTATAGAATGTATAATGACCAAATCAAGGTATTTAGGCTATCCACCTCAAGTATTTATCACTTCTGTGTGTTGAAAACATTTGAAGTCCTCCCTTCCAGTTATTTTGATGTATACAATGCATTGTTTTTAACTATAGTCACCCTACTCTGCTATCAAACATTAGAACTTAGTACAAATTGTATGTTTGTACCCATTAACCAACTTCTCTTTACCACCCTCCCCGCTAACACACACCCTTCCCAGCCTCTAGTATCTATCATTCTACCCTCTACCTCCATGAGATTAACTTCTTTAGCTCCCACCTAAGTGAGAAATGTGATATTTGTCTTTCTGTGCCTGGCTTATTTCATCCAACATAATTACCTTCAGTACCATCTGTGTTGCTGCAAATGATATGATTTCACTTTTTATGGCCAAATAGTACTCCATTATGTATCTGTATAACATTCTTCTATCCATTCATCCATT
>CAUYRT010010691.1:0-27767 GCA_963574885.1 Lepilemur ruficaudatus
AGAAAAACATCCAGGCAACTGCACCTGATCTGAATGAATGACTCTCAGAGGATCCAGGGCTTCTTTGAAACCACAGGAGTTCTGTGCGGAGAGTGTCCTTAAGACTACATTCAGAGAGAGGGAGAGAGAGAGAGAGAGAGACCCTAAGGCAAGAAGAGGAGAGGACGCAGGGTGAGGGCACGTGGGGCCTCAGTGGGAAAACAATGAGACCATGGGGCGTGATGGCCCACAGCAGCCCTCTGTCCACAGACTCCTGCAGGCACAAACCCAGAAAAACTCAGCTAACTCTGGCATTCGATGACATTTCCAGTAGCTCTGACGCAGGAGCCCAGAGTACAACGAGGTGCCCTCAAAGAAGGCTGTCGTGGAATTTCATGATCCCTCTGCAAGGACACGTCACTGGGTCTGAAGACCTACCCCGACTTTCCCCATTCTTGGAACAGGCTGCTTGGACGGCTGCAGACACTCTGGGTTGGCTTATGTCACTGCCTGAGTGATTGCACCCAACTTTGTTACATACCACCATTTCAGATAAAAACCATTAAGACCACACCCAACCTTAGTACTTTTTTCAGTTATTGAGAGAGAAACCTGCTCTTGCTTATGTCGCTAAATACATGTACTTAGTGGGCAAGAATGAGAACCCAGATAAAAACAGTGCTCCCTCTAATGAGTTACACTAGAAGCTGGAGATGGGGAAGGGATTGCGTGAAACAAGTGAATGGGAAAATGTCTCTTTCATGCACCAATCAACTGGGTCAAATGCCTACCATGTATTAAGACATGTATTGTCTTTCTCCTTAATGTCTAAAAAAATTCTTTTAAATCACATTTAAAGGCTCCAAACATGCAGCAATACAAAAAAAAAAAAAAAAAAAAAGAGGAAATAAACCAAATGAAAATCATCACCACTACATTAAAAAGTGCAACTTACTTCAAATGGAGCCTGGATGGGCTCCTCTGGCACTAGTGACCCATAGTCACAGAGGGGAGAAAACGATGGGAAAAGCCACACACATACACACCACACACACACACAAACATTCCCACATACACTCACATCAACAGGCTCTGGACAGACAGACTCAAAGGATTAGAAAACACAATAGCTCATCTTTCCTCAACTACTGAAATGAGCTGGTAGGACCACGCAGGACAGGACACCAGGTCCCCCCTCTCTAGGCCACGATTTTAAATAATCTTGGTCTAGCACCACCGTAAACAAAGTGGAACTTTCATATGGACGTGTAAATCCTGTGAGTCCTTGGAATCCTAGTGTTACTTAAGATATGCTGCTTCTTCCTCCTGTGGATGGCAGAGATGGAGAGGAGGAGGCTGGATGTCATTCAGGACCATTTCCAGGAGAAAGGGAGCATTCCTGAGGTTCTGTACTCAGCAGTAGAAGTAGAGGACCCTCCTTCACCAGTTCCTAAAAGGGTTGCACCTTGAAATAGGTAAAAATTCATTGACTGTGCATTTTGAGTGGTTTGGGCGGTAGGGCAAAATTAGGCAACCTCTTCCAAGGAGGTCCAAAATAAATTTAAAATTGAGACTCCCAAAATGAATTGGTTCTCAACAACCTGATGACTGTTCCTGTTCCTCTTCCTTAGCAAAGAAGGTCTCCAGTTCCATTAGTTTCTGTATCAAAAGAGCATCCAGTTCTTGACTCTGCAGAGCTGCCTTCTGGGCCCTCGTAAAGCTGCCTGCCACCTTCACTTTACCTCGAGCTCTCCTCTTTCGTGGGACTGTAAAATCCTGAAATTCTAGGACTCGCTTCCTCTTCTGTTGGCTGATTGAGATTAGCGTACCATTTCGTTCCTTGGGTTCCTCAAAGATGGTCTCTAAACACCTAAAGATGGAGCACAAAACAGCATCACCAACGGACTGAACCAGCTCATCTCTGGGGTCACCTTCTAGTCAATAGGGGCTGAAAGCGACTTGCACTAATAACTCCTTACAGCTAACTCTCTTCTCTGGCCACTATCTTTGTGTGTGTGTGTGTGTGTGTGGCGGGGGACAAAAATCCCACACGTATGGTACATGAGCACAGTGAACAAATTCAAACTGGATGAAGGGTATAATATAAAGGTAAGATGAACCCCACAATAGGAGGCAACACCAATGACACTTTTGTGTATTCTCCCAAAAGTCATTCAATACAGACATACATAAATAAGCACATATTAATTATCAGGGGTTGCCCCTTTTCCATAAAGGGTCAGACAGTAAACATTTCAAAATCTGTGAGCCACACAGATCTCTGTTAATAAATTTTTCTTTGTTTTTCTTCTTTTTGTTTTTAAAAGCAACCCTTTAAAACTATAAAAACCATTTTTAGCCTATATGCCATAAAATAAAAATGAGCCACTGGTTGGATTTGGCCTGTAGTTTGCAGACCTGCAACACACCCTCCATTTTTATCCCCACTCAAATAGTAGCAGACTAACTGTGTTTCTTTGACCTATTGGTAACCTTTTAGATTGTTCCAGCTTAGTACAGCACAGTTTTTAATGGCTGTACAAGTATTCCATTATAAGGATGGACTATAAGATAATGAGAACACTAGTAATAAATATTTTAGGTTGTTTCCAACCCTTTTTTAGTTTTTAGCAATGCTGCAGTGACATTGTAATAAGTGTGCATCTTAGAGCACACATACAAAATCCTAGGATAAAACCCTAAAACTCTCCTGCTACATCCTAGACACAACAGGCATTTAATAAATGTTCAATGACTTGACTTGAATTTAGACCTAAAGGAGGCTAAGCGAAGCCCTTTCTGTATTTAGCTTGGGAATCATAGCTGAAGATCAATTATCAGTCCTGAAGAAGACAGCATATTTGGTAAAAACCCAAATAAAAATTAAAAGGAGACTACATTTTGTATGTCTATTTAAACCAACACACATTTCTTTCCTATCTTATCACTGATCACAATTCAAGTGGAAACAAAAAATACCAACTCTAGTTATATCTAAGAAAACACAACAGCTCATCTTTCCTCAACTACTGAAATAAGCCAGTGAGACCATGCGGGACAGGATGCCAGGTCCCTGTCCCTAGGCCAGGTAGCTGGTAGAACTGAACCCAAATCCTTTCTTTTTTTAAGAGATGAGGTCTCACTCTATCGCCCAAGCTGGAGTGCAGAAGTACAATCACAGCTCATTGCAACCTTGAAGTATCAAGCGATCCTCCGACCAGAATAGTTGGGACTACAGGTGCACGCCACTATGCCTGGCTAATTTTTTTTTTAAATAGAGATAGGGTCTTGCTATGTTACCCAGGCTGGTTGCAAATTCTTGGCCTCAAGTTATCCTCCCACTTTGGTCTTCCAAAGTGCTGGGATTATAGGCACAAACCACAGCAACTGGCCCATAAACCCTTTTTGAAGGGAAAGGACTGGAGATTTACATCCATCTTTTCAGAATTTTTTCCTTTCTTTCATTTTCCAGCTGTATGCACCTACCTGTTTGCAGGAGGAGACTTATAATTCTTGTTGGTATATATTTCTTCTAAACTAAACTCCTTCTTCTTTAACCTGAAAAGAGAAAAAAATAAATTCTTCATGCTTTCCTCAGATACAATATATTGGTTTCCCAATGCTGTAGTAAGTAGTAAGTGTTAGATGTGTCTCGTGAACTATAATGTACTGGATTCTCTTTCCCAGGCTGCCAATCTTCAACTTTGCAAAATTTAGTCCATTTATGCTTACTGGGAATGATATATTTGGATTTATATATATTATTTAGAGCTTCTTTCTGTCCCATCTTTTCTTTTCTTTTCTTTTTTTAAGACAGGGTCTCACTCTGTCACCCTGGGTAGAGTACAATGGTATCATCATATCTCACTGCAATCTCCAACTCCTGGGCTCAAGTGATCCTTCTGCTTCAGCCTCCTGAGTAGCTGGGACTATAGATAGGTACCCGCCACCATGCCCAGCTAATTTTTTAATTTTTTGTAGACACAGGGTCTCACGGTTATCCAGGCTGGTCTCAAACTCCTAGTCTCAAGCAATCCTCCCACCTTGGCCTCCTAAAGTGCTAGGATTGCAAGCATCAGCCATCATTCCTGGCTTGTCTCAGCTCTTCAGCGTTTCTTTTCCTTGGTTGATTGCTTTTTTTTTCTTTTTTTTCCCCTCACTGACATGGAGGTTATACACTCTATTCTATTCTTTTAGTGGTTGGCAAGAATTTTAATGAGCCCATTTAACTTAAACTTAAGTGAATCAGTATTTTTACCCTCCTCACAATCAACACAAGGTCCTTGGAACTTTTAACTCTGTGCAGGACTGTCCTGATTTGTTATTAGTGTTCTATGTGTCTTGTTTCCTTTTTTATTTTGAAATTTATTTGTTAAAAAAAAAAAAAAAAACCTAAGTCATTTGGCCTGTGGCTTCCCCAGGTCTAGATTTTCTTCGTTACATACCCATGATGTCATTTAACACATTCTCTTGACCGAACACACAGGAAACACCAAAGGAATTTCCTATAAATTGGCAGTTAAATGTAGAGGCATGAACAGATTTAGGTGTTGGGCTTTTTCCGGTAGGAAGACTTTCCGGTGGTGTCACATACTTTCTTTTGTGGGACATAATACTTTTTTGAGACAGGGTCTCGCTTTGTTGCTTGGGCTAGTGGCGTCATTGTAACTCACTGCAATGTCAGACTCTTGGTTTCAAGTGATCCTCCCACCTCAGCCTCCCAAAGTGCTAGGATTACCAGCGTGAACCACTGCGCCAGGCCTATTATTTCTTTAGGGTTGAAAATGGTGGCAATCTATCACATTTTCATCATTCATTAGGTAGAAGTCTACCTACAGAGAAACTTTGTGCTCATCCATTATTTGGGAACCCTGAGGTACAGTGTATATGGTACAAGCAGGCCATATGCTTGGTTCTTTCCCATTATTGACCAATTTCTGAAATAATGAATTTATTCCATAGTATCCTCCAGAGATGGCCAATGTTTTTTTTTTTTTAAAGTATGATTATGACAATGGGATATAAACATATTTGATGTGTATCTTATTATTCCTTTTGATGTCCAGCCTGTCTCATCTGTGGCCAGTGGGAATCTCTTCAAACTGGTTCCTGAATCCCTTTGACACAACCTAGTAGTCTTTCAGAGCTTTGTCACTTTCTTGTGTGAAAAGATACACTCATCTTTGTGAATGTCCTGCTGTAGAATTGTAGTCATTCTCCAAGGAGCCCTGGTTCATATACCATAAAATTCACCCATTTAAAATATATAATTCATAAAAAATAAAAAAATAAACTGTACAATTCAGTGGTTTTTAGGACATTCACAAGATTGTTCATCGATTACCACTAGCTAATCTAGAACACTTTTATAACTCCAAAAAGAAACCTTGTACTTGTTAGCACTCTGACTCGCCCCTACTCTGTGCACCTGGTAACCACTAATCTACTTTCTGTCTCTAAAGTTTTGCCTATTCTAGATACTTCATATAAATCAAATCATATGGTATGAGCCCTTTGAATCTGGCTTCTTTTATTTAGCATACTGTTTAAATGGTTAAACCCTGTTGTAGCTTATATCAGTATTTCATTCCTTTTGTGGCAGGATAATATTCCATTTTACGGATATGCTACCCTTTCCTTATCCATTTATCAACTGATAGACATTTGGGTTGTTTCCACTTTCTAATTATTATGAGAAATGCTCCTATGAACATTCACGTACAAGTTTTTGTATGAATGTATGTTTTCAATTCTCCTGGGTATACCTAGGAGAATTGCTGGGCCATATGGTAACTCTGTTTAAATTTTTGGGAAACTGCCAAACTGTTTCCCATAGTGGCTATATCATTTTACATTCCCACAAGCAATGTACAAGGGTTCCAATTTCTCCACAACTTCACTACACTTTTATTTTTTGGGGTCTAAGTTATAGCCATCCTAGTGAATAGGAAGTGGTATTTTACTGTGGTTTTGATTTGCAGTTCCCTCATGATTAATGATGGTGAGTATCTTTTCAAATACTTGTTAGCCATTTGTCTATCTTCTTTGGAGAAAAGTCTATTCAAATTCTTTGTCCATTTAAAAAAATTGGGTTGTTATCTTTTTGTTCTTGAATTGTAAGATTTCTTTATATACTGTGGATACTAGATCCTTATTAAATGATTTGCAAATATTTTCTCCAATGCCAAGGGTTATCTCTTTTTTTTAAGACTTTATTTTTTAGAGCAGTTTTAGGTGCACGGCGAAACTGAGCAGAAAATAGAATGTTTCCATATACCTCCTACTCCCCCACAGGAACAGCCTCCCCCACCAGCGACATCCCACACCACCAGAATGGTACAATTGCTACAATGGATGAACCGACGCTGACACATCATTATCATCCAAAGTCCCTAGTTTACATTAGGGTTTACCCTTGGTGTTGCACATTTTGAGTTTTGACAAACGTATAATGACATGTACACATCATTACAGTATCAGACAGAATAATTTTCACTGCTCTAAGATTTCTCCCACCTACTCATCCCTCCCTCTCTCCCAACCCTTGGCAACCAATGATTCTGTTACTGTCTTCATAGTTTTGCCTTTTCCACAATGTCATATAGTTGAAATCAGGCAATATACATCTTTTTCAGAGTGGCTTCTTTCACTCAGTAGTATGCATTTAAGGTTTCTGCATGTCTTTTCATGGCTTGATAGCTAATTCCATGTCAGCACTGAATAATATTCCATCGTCTTAAATAATATACCACAGCTTATCTATTCACCCAATGCAGGATATCTTGCTTGCTTTTATATTTTGGCAATTATGAATAAAGCTGCTATAAATATTTATGCGCAGGCCGGGTGCGGTGGCTCACGCCTGTAATCCTAGCACTCCGGGAGGCTGAGGCGGGAGGATCGCTCAAGGTCAGGAGTTCGAAACCAGCCTGAGCAAGAATGAGACCCTGTCTCTACTAAAAATAGAAAGAAGTTAATTGGCCAACTAAAAATATATAGAAAAAATTAGCCGGGCATGGTGGCACATGCCTGTAGTCCCAGCTACTCGGGAGGCTAAGGCGGGAGGATTGCTTGAGCCCAGGAGTTTGAGGTTGCTGTGAGCTAGGCTGACACCACAGCACTCTAGCCCGGGCAACAGAGTGAGACTCTGTCTCAAAAACAAACAAACAAACACACAAGTCAAGTCTTAAGAAATTTTTTCCCATCTCTATTTTAAGATGGTGGTCTTGCTAGGTTGCCCAGGCCAGTGTTGAACTCCTGGGCTCCAGTGATCCTCCTGCCTTGGCCTCTGGAGTAGCTGGGACTACAGGTACATGCCATTGTACTTGGCTTAAGAGATTATTTCCCTGAAACTTCCACTATTTTATACGAATGGTACCATTCTATAGGCAGTACTATTATCTTAGACCACTATAAACATTGGTATATAAATACAAACCATTCTGGTATACAAAGAACTGAATCTTGTTTTCTTTTTTTAAAGATTGCATGACATTTTATTCTTTTGATAAAGCCCTTCAAATAAGCAATGTGTTGTTATTTACTTATCAAACATTGTGTCTTTGCCAATTTGACAAGTGCAAGGTAATAGTAACAGAATATTTTTTAATTTGTGGTTTTCTCACTATGTATGAGAATGATCATTTTTTCCACACATTTAAGATCCATTTGTATTTCCCAAATGGATGATATATTTATATCCTTTGCTCATTTCTCTATTAAGATTTTAATTTTTTTCCTTATTAATGTTTAGAGGCTATATGCACATGGGTATATAGAAATTGGTCCTTTGGGATACAAATTTATGTTGTGACTTTGCTTTTGGAATTTTTTTTTCCCCAGCAGTTCTTCATTTTTATGTAACAAATTTTTCAATCTTTTATTTTATGCCTTCTGGATTTGTAGTATACTTAGCCACTTCAGTTAGAAATTTCCTATGGTTTCCTCAAGTATTCTTAGTTTGGTTTGGTTACCTTTATATCTGATTCATTTGGAATTTACTCTGGTGAAAGGTAAAAGGTATAGATCCAACTTTATTACTCTTAAATGGCTCCCCAATTATTCCAGCAGCAATTTACTGAATAATCCATATTTCCATCATTGATTTGAAAGGACACCTTTGCCATACACAAAATTTCTCTATGTATTTCTAGTTCTAGATTTTCCATTCTGTTTTACCAATTTATATATTTATCCTCTGGCTCATTACTGAGAATTTGTATTTTAATATCTCTCAGGGCTAGTACTCTTACAAATTATTGCTTCTCAATTTGACCTTTAGTACCTGCTCAGTGATAATGGAATGTTGAGTCCCTTAATCATTTCTCCTTTACAGTGAATTTGATGCTAAGCTTTGTCAGTAGAAGGTGCTGGAGGAACAATGCAGGAGGTAGGGAGCTTCTCTTCCTGGTTTGGTGAGCTTTTTTTTTAATTGAGACAGGGTCTCTGTTACCCAGACTAGAGTGCAGTGGTGTCATCACAGCTCACTGCAGCCTCAAACTCCTGGGATTAAGCAATCTTCCTGCCTCAGCCTCCCAAGTAGCTGGGTCTACAGGTATATACTACCGTGCCCAGCTAATTTTTAAATTTTTTTGTAGAGATGGGGTCTTGCTATGCTGTCTAGGCTGGTCTCGAACTCCTGGCCTCAAGCAATCCTCCTGCCTCAGCCTCCCAAAGTGCTGGGATTACAGGCATGAGCTACCTCACCCAGCCGAGCTTTTGTTCTTGCTCTAGCTGCACAGTCCATCAGTGATGTGTATATGTAGGGGTGTCTGGAGGGGGGCATCTGGAGGGGCCCTGCCCTAGCTATGTACTAGAACATGTAGTCCCTCAGTGACCTTGAAGACTTACCATGGTGACCACCTTGCCATAGGCTTCCCAACACAGGTAGGGCACCTCTGGTCTTACATTCTCCGTGGCACCCTGACTTCCCAAGGTTTGTTTTCTGTGGCCCTCCTGAAGCAAACATCACATGCTCTAGGCCCTGCACAGCAGTGCCCCAACACCCTTCACGTGCCTACCCACCAGCCTTAGCTTGTCTATGGTCCAGTAGGTTGCTTGCTGTTCTTTGCTGCTTGCCCAGCTGTGGCCTCTGCATCACAGCCATCCAATGGGCAGCAACCAAACCTTTTCCAACAAGGTCTCAAGTCTAACCCTGGGGAGGTGGTGCCCCTTCCAAGTTTGTCCTTCCTTGGGTACTCTTCCCCTCAGCCATAGTGTATCTATCAGCATTCTCTTTACATTTATGGCTACTCTCCTATCATAGTTTAACACTTTATATTAATAATTTCTGTCCTTTAAAATACTGTGTGGTTTCTATCTCTTGAGTGGACATGAACAGATACATGATACTACAGTAAAACCCCCAAAAGCTAAACTATGTTGCTATTATATACCCTAGATCAGCGGTCTTTACACTAGTGTACCAAAGACTTTCCACAGAGTATACAAAAGAACCCAGCTTTAGGACAATCTATCTCTCAATTTTTAATTTCTAAAAGTGATACATCTGAGAAGTTTCCTGAATGCTCTTGTAAGTTTCCCCATTCCCACAAATTCAGTCCCTATCCATCCTGAATTCTACTTTCATGTATGAATCAAATCACTGATCTTGCTAAGCCCTCTTCAGTAATTAATGGAATCACTGCAAACCTGTTTTGGACTTGTTTTTCCCATGTTATACATAGTTTCATTAAAAGACAAGAGTGGTTTCGGACATAGGGTTTTTAGGACAGCATTAAGATATTCTGATTTCAGGTATCTTGTGAAAAGGGTTGCCAGAGTGACTTTGCCTCATTCACCCCGATTATCATCAAATAATACTTACTTATGAAAGAGATCCTAATTAGGAAATAGAGCTTCAAACACTAAAAATAGCTTATTCATGTATTTAATTGTATACAATTTTTTAAAGCTACTCTTAAGTCTCATTAACAGTATGCCATCAATTAAAAAGTTCCATTTTCCTGCAGTTCATGTGTAGCATGAAAAAAAAAGTTCCACTCAACACTTGATTTAAGAGAAACAAGAAGTGTCCTGTACAGGGGAGAAATAGGAAATGAGCCTGTTTCAGGAAAGAAACAAGATGGAGGAGCATGTTTTATAAGTTTAGAAAGACAGGCCATGGGCTGGGCATGGTGGCTCACGCCTGTAATCCTAGCACTCTGGGAGGCTGAGGCGGGAGAATAACTTGAGCTCAGGAGTTTGGGACCACCCTGAGCAAGAGTATGACCCCATCTCTAAAAAAAAAAAAATTAGAAAGAATAAAAGAAAAGGAAAGAAAAATAGAAAGATGGGCCTTTCTATTTTTAGAGGGGATGGGCACAAGAGTCAAGACAAGGTGAGGCGGGCCATGGAGTCCATAATAAAGACATAAAGTGTTTATTCTGAGAGATCTGGTATTCGATGGGAGGGTTGTTAGAGGAATGGACTGATCTCAGGTATCGAGGTCACTGTTGCTCTGGCCCCTGTGTGGACACAGGTAAGGGCACTGGGAGAAGGCAGAGTAGCCACGTGGAGGCTCTGCAGCCATCCATCTGGGAGAGGCTGGTGATGGAGATGGGCCAGTGGTTCTGGGGCTGGTGTAATAACCCAAGGTAGAGTCAACAACAAAAAAAAAAATAATAATGATTTAAAAAAAAAACCCACTTGATTTAAAATATATGTATAACAAATGTTTATCAGATATTTGAAGATGTATATAAAATCCACAGATAAAAATTTAACCAATTTCCCAAACTCCTGTTAATGTAAAGAAAAAAAAAAAATTAACCAATTGCCTTCAGTTAAGGAATAAAATATACCAAACCATAAAATGGAATATTTAATTCAATTAGTCAATCCTCATGTCATCTGATAAAATGTTATAACTTCTCCTGTTAACAGCAACAAAAATTCTACAATGAGCTGCCATGCCAATTGGTCTGTTGCAATACACATTTCTCCTATATTAAAGATGGAAGCAATAATGAGACTTATATAAAAGTTAACGGATTTTGTTCTGATTTTTTACATGATTCCTTTTTTTTTTTTTTTGAGACAGAGTCTCACTCTGTTGCCTGGGCTAGAGTGCCGTGGCGTCAGCCTAGCTCACAGCAACCTCAAACTCCTGGGCTCAAGCAATCCTCCTGTCTCAGCCTCCTGAGTAGCTGGGACTACAGGCATGTGCCACCATGCTCGGCTAATTTTTTCTATATATTTTTAGTTGGCCAATTAATTTCTTTCTACTTTTAGCAGACATGGGGTCTTGCTCTCGCTCAGGCTGGTTTCGAACTCCTGACCTTGAGCGATCCTCCTGCCTCGGCCTCCCAGAGTGCTAGGATTACAGGTGTGAGCCACCACGCCCGGCCTCCATGATTCCTAATCATTATTAAAAGTCTAATAATGAGAGTTTGATTCATGTATGCATATACATTTACTAAAGGAATATTATTGCATTCCACCTATTCCTCACTTCATAACTCACCAGTTTAATTATATATAATTTATTATAAATTCAGTAATGAGAAATAGTATTATCATACTGTTTTTATAATGTACAGGTTGAGCACCCATAATCCAAAAATCCAAAATTTGAAATGCTCCAAAATTTGAGACTTTTTGAGTGCCAACATGATGCTCAAAGGTCATGCTCAAGGGAAATACTCATTGGAGCATTTGGGATTTTGGATTTTCAGATGAGGGATGCTCAACTGGTGAGTATAATGCAAATATTCCAAATGTGAAAAAAATCCAATGTCTGAAACACTTCTGTTCCCAAGCATTTTGGATAAGGGATACTCAACCTGTATTACTAACATGGATAAATTATATTACTTATACATAATTTTAATTTTGACTTCATGGCTTTTAGAAATCTACCTTACAAGGTGTGCTCCATAATTTATTTCTCAGTGCTTTATATCATTTTCTTCAAAATGTAAATTAACACAGTTATTTGAATTGCAAAACAGAAAAGTTAGGAAGTAACTTTTTTGTTGATGGGTTTGAATAAATTGCTTTTGCCAATTAAATGCTAAGGATCTTCTGTAAATTTAATGCACTAAAATCTGCAACTTCAAGTTTTTTTTTTTTTTTTTTTTTTTTTGGACAAAAGTACATTTGGGCCAGGCAAGGTGGCTCATGCCTGTAATCCTAACGCTTTGGGAGGCCAAGGCGGGAGGATTGCTTGAGGCCAAGAGTTCAAGACCTGCCTGAGCAAGAGTGAGATCATGTCTCTACAAAAAAAAAGAAAAATTATCCAGGCACGGTGGTGTGTGCCTATAGTCCCAGCTACTTGGGAGGCTGGGCAGGATTGCTTGAACCTAGGAGTTTGAGGTTGAAGTGAGCTATGATGGCACCACTGCACTCTAGCCTCGGCAACAGAGCAAGACCCTGTGTCAGGAAAAAAAAAAGTACATTTGAATAAAAGTATTTTATCAAAAGATATCATATGTTTAGGCAAAGATTTATTTAAAAATCTTATTTTTTTTCAACCCCCTTTCAATAAATTGGATTGAATATGGTACCTCTAAGTGCAAGAGTAACTATAGTATCAGGCATTTGACACTTACTGGACCTTTTTCGTGTCCTTCCCAGATCCTATAATGAAAGCATATAACTTAAAAGCTAAAAGAACTGAATGACTTTACTATATAAAAACTCTTTCCTGTCTGAACTACTTATTTATATAAACAAGGTTCTTCAGACGTACAATGCAAGATAGAATACAACCGATATTGAATCCTATTTTGTTCTAGTAATAAGTACTATTCAATCTAAGATATCTGAAATTATTTTAAAAATTTCTCTTGAAAAGACATATGATACGGTGACCAACAAAAGAAGTGAAAAATAAAAATACAATATATTAAGATAAAAGTCACAGGGAGAAGTGGAACAATCATGACCATAATTAATGGTTAACTATTTATTGCATTTGTGTGAACTATTATTGCATTTATAGTGTGAAGCACTATAAAAGATAAAGTACAGATTGTTTTCTCAAATATTGTCTTAAGTGTTGGGGATTCTTATTCATATTTTACACATAAGTTCCTGGACCTCAGAAAGGTTAAATAACTTGCCTTGGGTTACTTAAGAGACACCATAAGCCTTCCAGTTGCTGATTAAGAAATGAAGGTGTAAAATCAATCACAAGAAAATACAAGTCTGGAGAACTTCATAAAAAAGTTAAACTGAAGACATTTAGGTCCTTTCCCAGTTTAGTGAACAGGTTAGTGTTGGGAGCTTAGGCTCTGGAGGTGGCTAAAACCTCTGACAGACAGAAACCATGTGTGCCAGGATTGACACAAGGACCTAACACAGGTTTCTAAACCACTGAGTCTCAATGTCCTTACCTAAACATGGGATGACAACAGCACTCACCTCCCAGTGTCATTGGAGTGTGAACTGAGATTATGTTTGCAAAGGGAAAATATGATATCTGGCATAAAAAGCTTAATCAAAATTATTATGAATGCATTAAAATATCCTTACACACCAATATCCAGCCACATTACTAATTCTTTAGGATAAATTCCCAGAAGTATAATAAATGACTCAAGAGTATAAGACCACTTAAAGGGTAATTTATATTCTGCCCAACAATTCTTCAAAAAAAGTGAACCTAGTTTACATCAGAGAAGGAGCTCACCTTTTGGGTCGAGGAAGGCCCATGGGAGTAAGATTAGGATCTGGCCTAGGAATGGTTTTCCGGATGCGAATCTGTGAGACTTTCTTTGGCCTCTTCTCTGGCTCAGCCTATTTTTAAGGGTTAACAAGAAAGATGGTTAAATTGTGAGACATTTTGTTTGGGTTTTTTTTCCTTTTTGAGATGGGGGTCTTGCCTTGTTACCGAGGCTGGTCTCAAATTCCTAGGCTCAAGCGATCCTCCCACCTCAGCTTCCTAAGTAGATGGGACTGCAGGCGCACACCACTGTGTCTGGCATACATTGTAAGACATTTCAAGTATATAAAGTCCCCATTCTTGACATTCAAGACATTGCTTCCTAAATTTACAGGTGATTTCTGAAAGTAGTTTATGACAAAGCTCCCACTCCTACACCTGCTATGTTTTCAGCAACTACCCCCTTCGTATTATTAAAATAGAATTGTACATTCAGTTCAGATATTGAGATTATTATGAGTCTGTAACTGTTGGAGACAGCAGATGTTGCAAAACTAAAAAGCATCACCATTCACTCATCTTTGAACATACACAGCAGCTCTTTGGTCCAATCCTCTAAATGTCTGGCAAGAAAAAAGTATCTAGAAAACAATGCAGACTAAGAAATCCAGGGTACTCTTCAATGGCCAACAGAAAAACTCTTGGCTTAGTACTCTCTAGGACTCAGCTGAAGAAAAAGGTAGTAAGTGAAGACACTCAGGAGGAGCCAGTCTGTACCTATCATGTGATAGGAGTCAATGATGGCCACCCCCAATGTCCTGTCACCTGACCCCACCAGCACTTTATATTTACCTCTTTCTGTTCTGGAGGGCTGCTCTGTGGGCAGGGACACGCTACCGTCACACCATCCAGCTCATCAAATCCAGGAACTGGGAACTCAGAGGCTGAAAGCAGGAGCTTGCTGACAGCTGATTCTGTTACCAAGACAGACTTTGGTACCAAGGCAGGGAATGGAGGCTCTAACCTAGCACCACAAAGAGAAAGACAGAAGAAAAACATGAAAAGGGTTTCAACTTCTTAATACTGAGACCAGAGCTGAAGACTTTCTTCTTTCCAAGAATGACATCACTATTCAACCTGTTTTCTAGTCACTTTTGGACATAACCTGTGTCTACATCTGTAAATAATTATAAGAATGTGGTCAATCCATTTCATTAGTATGGAGTTTTATAAGAAAAAAATGTAAAAAGGAACAGACTTTTTTGGAGGAAGGAGACATTTAGTGAACTGAACAAATGAGTAGTGCTCACATGAAGTCAACTCTATCCAGAGACTGAAGCTGGCTAAATAACAGACAAGAAAAAGAGAGGAGACTTCTGGTACAATAAGGTGACGAGTCATTTTCACCTTAAAAAACTAAATAAATAAATAGCATTGATTACACATCCCTAGTAATACAACACAGTTGAATCTCAGAGTTGTTTACCTGAGAGATGTAGATCAGGTTTACAAGGATAAGAGGTCACAGTGGTGCCTTGCCTGACCCATGCCCCCTACACACGCATGTAGGTGCATTTTCAGATCTCTCTCCCCACACCCCTCTCTCTCACTCTCTCTCTCTCTCTCACACACACATACACACACACACACACCCACCTCAAGCTCTCCTGTGCTTACCTCATTTGACTGCCGCTGGTGTTATATGTAGCTTCCACGCCTGGAAGAGGCACATACGGTAACATGCTGTGGCTGAAGTGAAGTAAAAGTACAAAAGCAACAGGTTAGGGCAATTAGGGACAACAGGAAAGGTTTTGATGCCATTGGGAGTATTAGTACATGATACTCAATTAGAGCCCCAGGAAGACAAGAAATGTCAGTTACTTTGCATCCAACCAAGAGAATTACATTTATGTGCCCATCACTGGAATTGGGGGCAGGCTGATAGGAAGACTATTTTCTAACATAAATGTAAAGAAGTTAGAGACAGAAATAAAAAGGACAGTAAGAAAAGGGAGGGAAACAAGAATGGCTTTGAGCTCCTCCTCCTAATCAAGTTGTTGAACATATATACTAAAGATTTTTAAAAAATAATTTAAAGATAAAAAACATTATACTACTCAGCTCTGTATTAATTCTATAATAATAAAAGCTGCTAGTTTCTATAACCTTACAAAAAAATAAGAAATCTATTCTTTTCTTTAAAGCCAAGTTGCACACAAAACATGGCTATGCAGAAGAACTGTTAAGAGTTAATTGCTTTATAATTGTTAGTTTTCTAGATGAAAAAATAGTATTAATCACTTCTAGGTATTAACACATTAATAGGTGATGTTGGAGAGCTTTTTATGCCTCTCAAAGTAAAACCTGCGGTTATCAGAACTTATTACTAATAACATTAGTGTCACTAAAGTTGGTATACAACCCCCCACTGTTAAATTTGACTGGCAAAAAAATAAAAATAAAAATAAAGTAAAACCTGTATCACTTTCTACTGAATTTAGAACACAGTACAGGTTTAATTAGTAAGACATTTGTGTGATGACCATACAATTTATCTCCTCTCAGAAGTAAAAGAAATTTGTTTAACAGCTAAGAAAACCCAGATAATTCAGGTTTCTACAATATGTTTAATGCCAACTGGGGTTTCCCTGAGGAGCACCAATAAAAGGAATGAGAGGCAGAATGGAAAACTGGCAAAGCAGCTGACTGAATGAGGGACCAGGAGCCTGGGGTTCTAGTTTTAACTCAGTTGAAACCCTAACCAACTCATGATCTGGCTTAGGAAAAAATGTTCATGTGCCTCCGGAAGTTTACATATGGCTGAGTTTTATAGCTGAGAAGCTATAGTCTCAGCATCTATAAAAAAAGACAAAAGAGATGTTTGTCCAATCTGTATTTTTTTTTAAGTTTATTGACAACACCCCGGTCCATAATTAAAGGAACTTTTATTTTTTTGAGAGGGGGTCTTGCTCTGTCACCTGGGCTAGAGTGCAGTGGCATCAGCCTAGGTCACAGCAACCTCAAACTCCTGGGCTCAAGTGATCCTCCTGCCTCAGCCTCCTGAGTAGCTGGGAGAGTACAGGCACATGCCAGCATGCCCAGCTAATTTTTCTATTTTTTGTAAAATAGCCTGGGTCTTGAGCTCACGGCCTCAAGCAATCTTCCTGCCTGTAAAGCACTGGGATTAAAGGCGTGAGCCACTGTGTCCCGTCCAATCGTATTATAGAGTGTTGGAGAACAAAATTCTATGGAAACTAAAATTCATCTTTGTTAAGTCTTGTTTTCTGGGGCTACCCGATTTATCTTGCATTTCTAAGCATGTTTAGAAAAACAGCAACCTTCTAAGCTCTAAGCCCAGGCACATGATGTTAAGGCACTTTTAGAGCCAATGAGAAGAAAAAGTCTCTACAAACACCACCTCACCTCCAGCTTCTACTTGACTTTCAATAAAATAAAATAAAGCCAGACATAAGAAATAAGGAATAGAGAGAAAATATTTTACAAGAAACAAAAAAGTCAGGTGGGAAAGAGTTCTGGAAGAGGAAAAAGTGCCAAAGGATCACACCTTCACAGGGTGAAGTATGTACCCTCTACACTAAATCCAGGAATAAATATAAAGAAAGTAACACAATTTAAAGCTGTGTGCCATAGGTACACAGGAAAGCAATCATGAGATTTTAGAGGCATACCGACAAACTAGATACTAAAAGCAGTATACCATTATTTTCAACAATTTGATTCATTCTAACGTACTTTTATGGCTACCTTATAAGAAGTGAATATTTTCTATTAACTATAGGATAAGTACTTATAATAGTAATTCATCTTTCAGTTTCAATCAGCAATGTTCAGGTTCTGGAGTGTTTTTATGGAACCCTTTTATTTATTCAGTTTTCTGCTAAGATGCTCAGAGCACTGCACAATATGCACCGGCAGCTTTTAAATGACCCAGAATGATTCTGAGCCAGGCTTAGCAGCTTGCAACTACAGTCCCAGTTACTGAGGAGGCTGAGCCAGCAGGACTGCTAGAGTTCCAGTCCAGCCTGGGCAATACAGTGAGACTCGATCTCAAAAAAAAAAAAAAAGATTCTCATTAGAGACTGCATAGAGACACACAAAGTATCTCCCCGGCTATTTGGAATATTAAGGTTTTTTCACTGTTGCTGTTGTTTAATTTTTCAACTATAGCAATGGTGAGGGCAAGTTAAAGTTTCCCACTGGGCATGGTCACTCACATTTGTAATTCCAACACTTTGGGAGGCCAAGGCAGGAAGATCACTTGAGGCCAGAATTTGAGATCAGCCTGAGCAACAAAGTGAGATCCTGTTTCTAAAAAAAATAACTAAATAAAAAAGTTTTAGTTTACCCAAAGAATCACAAATAGGAAGATTTCTCTATCGTGTCTATAGCAGCTCTTTACAGATTCTTAAGATGAGTAGTTTAACTCTCAAATTTTTTCTTCTCTTATTTTCAATTAGAAGGTATAATGATATTGATGAAATTATTTTTAAGTATTCTCATGGTCAAACCACAACAACTTCTTCCCAGTTCACTTCAAATTCTATAAATCCTAAAACTAAAAAAATATGAAGCCTCTGAACTGGAGAAAGAAATGCAGAGGTTCATGGAAGAGATTTGGTGATATCTACATAATTTATTCATTTATTAAAAAGTATTTATCCTGTATTCTCTATACAACAAACACTGAGTTAGGTGCTGGCTGTATAATGCTTTGTGAACAAGATATAGTCACAAGTGATTATCTGCCACTATTTATAGTCTTCCACTTGTAATGAGTGTTTGTTCTCTGCAAGGTGGGGGGCAAGAGGAGAAAAGAAGATTCAAAAGACTTGATAGTTTGAAGAATAAAATACACAGAAAAAAAATGGTACAAATACAGGAGCAGATTCCACAGGAGAATGGGGGTAGGTCTATACTTAAGATTTATTATTGCATTTTCTCAGCAGAGATTTGGCAAGATAAACAGAAAATGCAGATACAAAGAGGACTCCAAATAGCCTTGTATTTCTGTCCCCTCTTTTCTCCCCACTGGCAGGAAGCAAATGTGGGACATTTGCAAAGAACAGGACAGATTTTACCTGCTCATGGTGCCCAGGCTTGGCTGCCGCTTGCTGTGAGTGGAATGAAGAGCAGGGACTTCGAAGGAGCAGGTGGAAGGCCCATGCTGACTCCAAATGGACAGCACTCTGCCCACCGAGTAGGGCAGAGAACAGAAGACCTTGTCTGCTATGGAGGCTGGAGACCTCAACCCTTTCAAGCCCTGTATAAACTGGGTCATAAACAGCCTCTGCATGGTAGGCATGTGACTGGAGAAGCTCCGTTTTTTTGTCCAGATTCGGTAACATCCCGGGGAACAAAGTGCTAGAAGTGTGTGAAGGCCAAGGACAGAGCAGTCTGCTCTGGTCTGGACTATGGCAGTGCCTCCATAGTCTTGGAGAGGAGCTGGAGGCTGTGGAGGAGCCTGAGTGTGTGCCTGACTATGGAGGCCAGCGTCTTCCCTGAATGTGGCCATCCCAGGGCAACCGTGGGACAAGAAGAAAGAAAAGGTCCACTTGGGAGGCTGTGACAGGCACTGGGGGGCCTCTCCTAAGGCAAGCCTTGCTGGAGCACAGTGCTCAGGAAAAGTCCTTGAGGACTCAGTCATGCAGTCTGAGCCCAATTTCACGTGAAAGGATACTGGGAAGATTTCGGAACCAAACAGCAGTGATGGCATGTTGTTGCTGAAATCTATGAAGCTCATTTTGATGGCTTCCAGTGAATAAAGTGCCAAGGGCTTACTGTTAGGCCTCTTATCCCATCCACTAGCTGTCAAATATGGATTCAGCTGCAGTGTGTTATATGAAAATCCATCCAGGAGCCGTTTATATCTGAGGCGCTTGTAGGTTTTAGCCACTGGAAGAAGTTCAGAGGAACACCGCCGATATCTTAGTTTCTGGGTAGTCTTTGCAGCTGGGGCCAGTTTGGAGGCCAGGATGGACAGCTTGTTTAGTAAGGCTGATTCTTTGGTAGGCTTCCTAAAATTTAGGCTCCTCAAGGGATGGCACGGTGTAGCCTTCTGCTTTGGTATGTGGCTAATTAAGCTCCTGGCAGGTGGTGTTTTGGATTCCAATTGTGTAGGCGCAGATACAGCACTTGAACTAAGCAGTCTGTGTGCTTTTGTGGGGATGGGATCAGAGGAATTCTTTAAAAAGGCAGAACTTCTGATTTTGCTTATTTTTCTCCCCACAATGACTTGCTCCTGACACAAAACTCTCTTACATGTTCGATGGGGCTGCTTCTTTAAGGGAAGTATTTCTTTCTTTGCAAAGGCACCATGTAATTGATCACATCCAGCAGTGTTGGAGTCTTGTGCTTTCCTGGGGGCACCAGGAAGGCAAGGACCTGTGCACAATTCAATGTCCTTCTTTAAAAGATGGCATAAGTTTTCTTCCTTTTGGTTTTCCAACTTCTGAATAACTGCAGCAATGTCTCCCTTGGCCAGCTTTGCTAGGGTGATTTCTTTCATCATGGTGGAATCATCTTTGTCAACCTTAGGTTGGTTCTTGTTTTGGGTACCATCTAACAACATGTTAGAGGATACACATTGTTCTGATATTGTATGTGCTTTTCTATGTATATATTCCTCTTCCTTCTGCAACTTGTAGTCCAAAACTCTCTGGTTTTGGTGTTTTCCAGCAACACCAAGCATGCTTTGGCATTTAAAGTGGGTCTGAGAAATCTTGCTCACATTATCACTAGTATTATCTCCTCTGATAATCCTCTCTTCAGATTCCTCCCCAAAAGTTAAGTGATCCAGTGGTCCCCTCTGATGTTCCTCAGTTTCTTCTCCTGTCACTTTAGGTTCCATTTCAATTGTCAAAGGCAAATGTCTATACGTGGCATTCGCAAGAGGATGACAAGCTTTGCAAGCATTCTTTTCCACACTGACATATATGCTGTCTTCTCCACCAGAATTATTCATATCTCTTGATATTCCTACCTTCATCTCAGGCAGGACTGTGCAGTCCTTTACATTTTCACAAAGCATTTCATCAACTTTTGGGTTAAAATGAGTTTTCAGGTCAGTTTCTTCACTATTAATATTAGTTTCTGAATTTTCTTGAGAAGACAGAAACAAAGGCATCATCTCAACGGATTCCAGGCTCTCCAGGGAAAGAGAGTTCTCATCTTGGCATCTAGACGGTGCCAACTCTTTCAAGGAAATTTCAATGGTATTTTCTTTGCTGAACTCAGAATTTATTTCTAGTCTTGATCCTTCAGTCCTTTCTTGTGTTTCTCTCAGAGATGCTCCTTTACTTTGCTGTTCATGACGATTATAATTTAAAGACACATTTATTCTATCCAATACTTGTGTATTTGGTTCATGATCTGAAACAGACTCCATCTTGTAGGCACAAGACTCTGGACAGTTTTCCATTTCACAGTCTTTTAAAGATCTACATGCTTTCTCTTCACATGATTTTTTTATTTCAAGAGATCCCACTGTAGAATCAGCAGCATGTGGGAAATCTGAGTCCTGGTCAGTCGTTCCTATAAATGCAGCATTCAGTTCTCTTGGAGACAAGGGACTCCTTGAGGTTTCCTGAAATGCCAGTCCACCTTGCCTTGCACCACTATCAAGTATACTATTTGCTTTCGCGACCAGCACGCCTTCTGTAGGCTTATCACTACAGTCTGTGTTGACGGTAGCTACCATACCATCTGTGGATTCTTCACAACCAGAAGTATTTTTGCAGTCTCCTTTCAAATCACCTCTCTTTGGTCTTCCACAAGACTGTGGGTTATTACTGCCTGAAATGACCAGCAGATCTTTTTGGTGTTGGCATACCACCCTGTTAGGCTCTGTGACAGTCCCTTTCTGGTCACTACCTAGTGTCTCCTTAGCTGGTTTATCTTCATTTCTGCATTCGTCAGGTCTGTTTTGATTACTCTGGCAGTCAAGGATTTCACCTGCCTTCTGATCAAGAGTTTCCACTGCTTTGTTCATGTTTTTAAAGTTGGAGAACGTAACAGTAGGAGACTGGTCCAACAGTATTTCAGGACTTGGAATGTTTGCAGATTGATGTAGTTCTTGTGTGGCACAATCAGAGATGTTATACTTACAAAATACAGCCTCTTTGGATATATCCTGTTTCATTCCTTCTAATCTTTCCTCACTAGGTTTGATGCGACTGGTGGTGAAAATAGTTTTGTTTGAAACTCCGCTATTTAACGTGCCTGCTGTCATCTCATTTCTGATCTCATCTCCTGGAAGGCTCCCTTTAGTTTCTCTCCCATCAAGTTCACTTTCCTCTGATGTATAACTCACGTTATGGCTGCTACTTTCCACAGAGTCTTCTGTTCCTTGGGAGTGGTTAGTGCTTTGCTGAACTGCATTTTCACATTTTGTTATCAAAGAGTTATCAACTCTCAGGCTGATTTTGCTGGACTCAAAAGCAGCACAAGAAGAATACATGTTCTCTTCTGGTACATTTTTTCCTACATAATGACAGCTAGACACATCCTGAGATTGAGCATTGTGACATTCTGTAACAGAGACCACTTGAGGAAAGCTAGCTACTTCTTTCTTACTTGAGAGAAGCCTGGAATGTACATCTTTTGCTCTTGAATCAGCCATTTCTTTTTCTCTCTCTAGGTTTTCTGGTTTGATGTTTAAGGTGAGACTGTTTGAAGAGGCACCACAGGTTTTGTCACCTGGTAGAGAGATGTCTTTCATTTTTGTCTTAATGGGAATGGTCTGAGTATTAGCAAGGACATCTGCTCCATCCTCTAATGGAGGGTGATGGCTCGGTTGGGCATCTTTGCTTGTTGCTAAAGGCATCTCTTTGTTTATATTTTGTAGAAAGTCAGTCGGCAACTTTGTGTGGTCTGGGGAATTAAGGGACACTTGTTGATTTAAAACACATTCACTTTCTACTTTGTTTACAACAAGTTCATCAGTACAAGAAAGTTCATTCATCTCACAGGCAATGCTCTGTTCATCTAAATGTGGAATATTGTCATGTGAAGTCTCTATAGTTTTTTCTGACCCACGTCTGTAATCAAATTCTGGGGATGGTGGCAACTGAGCAGTATCTTTGCTGGGTTTTAAAACCTCATTTATAGGACTTATCTGATCCTCTGGCTTTAAACTCACACGAGATTTTCTTTCAAACAGAAAATCATTACATGATGTTTCATTTAAATAGGTGTCACCTTCCAGATTTCTCTGGATGCTGACTAAGGAGTTAGAGTCTTTACTGTAAATCTTTTCATGTAACATATGGGGCTCTATAGTGGTTATCTGTTCTGGCTCTTCAACCTGCATCGAGGAAGAAAAATTGCTTTTTTCAGACTGTCTACCTGCATGGCTCATATTAATAAAAGTTTCTCTATGGTCCTCAGAGTTTGTCGAGTTATCTTGAATGTCTAAAGCAATTTTCAAATCGCTTTTTTTTAACATTACTTCTGTGGCTTCAGTAAAAGAATTGGGCATTAATGAATTATAGATCTCTGTATGGAGACTGCCTTGAATGCAATAGTTATTGCAGATATTTTCTTTTGGGGAATCAACAGTCTTTTTTCCACCAGAACAATGATGACCAATCTCCTTTTCTGGCTGTGTGGCATTAATAGGAAAGAGTTCCCCTCTTTCACTCCTGAGATTCCAACGCTGTTCTTCATCTTCTTCTCCAGAAGCAGAGTTTTTGTTTTGATCATCCCCATCAAAACAGGAATTGTCTGTTGTTTCATCAGATCCCTTCAGCAAACCATCTCCTTTAAAACCACATTTTTCTGGACCAGACAAATCTGCTGTGAAACATGAAACTTCAGACTTTTCTTCCAAGGGTTCTATAGCAACTACATTTCTTCTGGCAATGGGACCATCAGGTGCAGAACTGTGTTTTTCATGATGGTAGCCATGAATCTGTTGGTGATTGTCAGCCACTTCACAGACAAGGTTAAATTTACACAACTCTTCCTTCTCACTGTCCACTTTGCAAATGGCACTGTTCCCTGGTAATAATGACAACCAAGAAGGACAAGTTTTTAATTCTTCACAATCTTTCTCTTTAGGAGTTGCTTCTGTTAATCCAGGGTCCACAAAGGTTAAAGGCTCTAGGATAACTAATCGGCTGGTTTCTGAAACCTCACCACTGGCCATGATTTTGTCTACTTCTGGATATTCGCTGCACCCAGCTGAGAGACATTTACCCACATTGCCATTCTTGTGTCCTTCATTATTATCCATCTTAGTCCCATTGACCTTCATACCTTGTACTTTTTCAGTGGATTTCAGCAGAGTTTCAGTTGTAATTTGTACATTTCCTTCTGTGCAAAAGAAATAAATCCAAATCAGTACGTAATCATAAAAAAAAACTGTTTGCTGTACCTTCATGAATTTTATCATGCTACAAACAACAACAACAAAAAAGACCCAACTAAAAAAGAAAACTGCAGTTAAGTGCACTATACCACTGATTTCACTTTTCTCTGCAAAATATGACAAAAGGTTAAAAGTATATTTGCCAGTAACTGGTAATTTTCTTTTCTTTTCTATTCTTTGAGACAGGGTCTCGCTCTGTTTCCTGGGCTAGAGTGTAGCGGCATCATCACAGCTCACTGAACTCCTGGGCTCAACCAATCTTCCTGCCTCAGCCTCCCCAGTAGCTGGGACTATATGCACATGCCACCACACTCAGCTAATTCTAATTTTTTGTAGACACAGGCTCTTGCTATGTTGTTCAGGCTGCTCTCGAACTCCTGACCTCAAGTACCCCTTCTGCCTTGGCTTCCCAAAATGCTGCAATTATAGGCATGAGCCACTGTGCCCCACCAGAAACCAGTAATTTTCAATAAATGTCTTTCTCCAAATGTTATACAGCATTCATAGATCAATGTTGGACAACTGAATACAACATGGAGACATATGCCTAATTAGAGTCTTAAGAAGCTTTAATTTCAAAACATTAATAGAGTAGATTCACAATATAACAGCTTACAGTATAAGATGACCATCTATCTCATTATTTGAACTTATACAAGTCATAGATAAAATTATTCTTTGAAGAAAAATAATTATTCATAAAACTTAATATAAAAGAGATTAATGTGTAAATTGAATATTAGTCTTGAAGTCAATTATCTACTACAACTGGCTTTATATACCGTTGAGCTGATAATTATTGAAGCTAAGTGACAGATACATGGGGGTTTAATATAGTCTTTCCACATTCAAATAAGTTCAAAAATTCCCACTATGAAACACTGAAAATCAAAAACCTTTCTAAGCAGAAATACAATTCATAAAGAATTTTTCCTGCAGTTTCTCTGAAATGTTAGATACAAGATGTAGTTAGCATAAAGAAGTTCCCCAAACTTGTTAATCTATACCTACACACACAAATATTTTCATCCCTCCTCCCTTTTTAGAAAACAAATCCAAAGCTATACACATGCATTTGTATATAGGTGTGTGTGTATGTAACAAGATACCTGCAACTAAACAAATTAAGCAAAATGCAAATCAATTTAAATATCTAATCTCCATTAGTATGTAAACTCCATGAGGGTAAGGATCTTGTTTGTTCTGTTCTCTTCCCTATTGTCTAGCATAATGTCTGGTATACAACAGTACTCAATAAATATTCGTAAAATTAATGAATATGGTTTGGTCAAATCAACAAATGCTATTAACAGTGAGTTTCCAGGGCTTCCTAATCCATTTTTCAATAGGTTCTGAGAGCAGCAATTACCAAGAGCCCATGACTATGAATGAAGCCAGACCACCTTCGACTAGATCTTGGCTCTGTGATACTTACTTTTCTGAGTTTCTTCCTTTGTAAAAAGTGGGGGAAGTACACTAACCTCAGTGTTATACTGAGGACTAAATTAAAGAATACATAAAAAATACCACCTGGTATAGTGCCTGTCATATAATAGAAAGGCGTCTTTCCTTTGTTATGCTTTCTTTATTTTATTGGACCTAAGAATAGTTAAAATGATTATAATTAGGCTAGGAACAGCATTTAAAAATATTTGGAGCCAACAGATATTAGACTGATAAATGTATACTGGGTTCACAAGTTTTCACAGATGCCAATCTTTGACAAAAGGCTGCCTGAAATTCCTAATTCCCCACACAATATTTATCACTGTGAAACTAAATTATTTTCCATATCATAGCAGACAGTGCTACCCTATGCCTGAATTTCTAAGCACAGATACTCCAAATGGCTTTATCTTTCTACTGGATGCTAGAGCATTCATTAAACCATCTGTGTATATTCTGGGCCTTCCCCAGGACCATCCTACCTGTATCCCTCATTGCACTTGCTCAGGAAAACTGTAAAATTGTAAAACTCTTCATTCATCCCTAAACTGTGGGTTTGCTCTGTGCAACGCACTTAAAGCAAGACTCTCCCCTCAGAGCCCCTCTGGTGCTAGAAAAATATGCATTCTCCACGTAGTCAAGAGTCTTAGGGAGGAGGTAGAGGAACAGGCAATTCCCAGGCAATGTAGCAGAAGGCTGGGAGGGGAAGGCTTGTGTACAGCTCGAAAGCAAAACGATACTCTGCCCATTCTTTTGACTTATTTTTAATCACATTTATTTTGAAATTTCAAAGAACTGTAAAATGAGAGTTGGAGGCAATTTTATTTTTATTAGAAAGTTTTCAAAAGGCTGTGGAATTCCACTCCCATGGATGGACCTGAATAAATAAGCAAACAAACAAAAAGGCGGTGCAACACTGGCCTGGTTCTCATCTGTAACACAGGGATAAAGATGGCACATATTGCAAATGATTACTGTAAAAATTAGATGAGTTAATATACACAAAGCTCTTAAAAGTGGCAGCAGAGAATCCAGCTTTAGTTTGTGCTAGCCACTCTTATTACGCCTTTGGGAGCCTATTGCCTTGGACAACATCTCTATCAAAACCTTTGTCATACTGTTTCTTGATTCTTTAGTGTATCATTCCCATGAGACTGGAGCTATTTGAAGATAGAAACTGGATCTTTTTCATTTTTTTGAGACCGAGCCTTGCTCTGCTGCCTAGGCTTGAGTGCAGTGGTGTCATCATAGCTTGCTGTGACCTCAGACTCCTGGACTCAAGTGATCATCCTGTCTCAGCCTCCTAAGAAACTAGGACTATAGATGTGTGCCATCATGCCTGGCTAATTTTTCTATTTCTTATAGATACAGGGTCTTGCTCTTGCTCAGGCTGGTATCAAACTCCTGGCCTCAAGGAATCCTCCTGCCTGAGTCTCCCAAAGTGCTAGGATTACAGGCGTGAGCCACTGCACCCAGCGTAGAAACTGGATCTTAATGATTGCTGTGGACTCAGTATTTGGCACTGGCCTTGGTACACGGTAGGTACTTATGAATGTTAGCTCAATAGGTATATGAAAACATGTTAAACATCCTTAGTCATCAGACAAATCCAAAAAACCAAACTCCAGTGAGATATCATCTCTCCCCAGTTAAAATGGCTTTTATCCAAAAGACAGGCAATAATGAATGCTGGCAGGGATGTGAAGAAAGGGGAACCCTCGTACACTTTTGGTGGGAACGTAAATTAGTGCAACCACTATGGAGAATAGTATTGCGTTTCCACAAAAAACCAAAAAGAGAACTACCATAGGACCCAGCAATCCCACTGCTATATATATCCAAAAGAAAGGAAATCAGTATATCAAAAAGGTATCTACATACCATGTTAATTGCAGCACTATTCACAACTGCCAAGATTTGGGATCAATCTAAGTGTCCACCAACAGACAAATGGATAAAGAAAATGTCATACAAGGCCGGGTGTGGTGGCTCACGCCTGTAATCCTAGCACTCTGGGAGGCCGAGGTGGGCAGATTGCTCAAGGTCAGGAGTTCGAAACCAGCCTGAGCAAGAGCAAGACCCCGTCTCTACTAATAATAAAAACAAATTAATTGGCCAACTAAATATATATAGAAAAAATTAGCCGGGCATGGTGGCGCATGCCTGTAGTCCCAGCTACTCGGGAGGCTGAGGCAGGATTGCTTGAGTCCAGGAGTTTGAGGTTGCTGTGAGCTAGGCTGACGCCACAGCACTCTAGCCCAGGCAATGGAGTGAGACTCTGTCTCAAAAAAAAAAAGTCTTTTCATTATAGCAAATAATCCACTTATACAAAATACCTGAATCTCATAA
>CAUYRT010010693.1:0-13411 GCA_963574885.1 Lepilemur ruficaudatus
TCCGACTGCCTTCTAATCTGATTTACCTAGGAGTTGGTAATGATGAGCCATGAAAAGGAAAAGAGAATAAGGAAGAGCAGGCAGGGGGTTTTCATTTCGTTTGCATTTCTGTTCTGTATAAAAATGGGTGTCTAGCATTTGGGAAAGGCAAAACTAGAGGGACAGAAAAGAGATCGGCGGCTGCCAGGGACAGAGGGGAAAGGAAGGAGTTGACTATGACACGTGGGAAATTTTGGTGGTCCTGGCACTGTCCTATATGTTGTCGTAATGGTTACGCAGTGGAATGTGTTTCTCAAAACTTGCAAAATAGTACTCTAGGAAGGGTGAATGTTACAGTATACAAATTATACCTTAATCAGAAATGTTTATGGCACCTAAATAAATTTCAGAATCAAGTGGAAAGTTTCTTAACTTTTGGCATTGGCAAAGTCAGTTTCTTAATGTAGCATTTGTGCAGTTGACATTCTAGTGAACGGATGTGTCATTTCTTCTTTTGGTGTCCAGAAGTTGTTAAGTAAAATCACATTCTTGGACTTGCTAGGAAAATCTGTTTACTGTAATTAGCTACTTGGGCAAATTCATTATGAAGAATGAATGATAGAGATTGAATCTGGAGATTGAGGAGCGGGAAACACCTTAAGTATGGCTGGAGGCCATAAAGATGCAACCTTGCAGGCCTGGATTGGGGGAATGCAACCTTATATGCCCAGTGGGGCGAATCTGGCATGCACATGTTTTTGTAAATGAAGTTTTGTAAAAACAACCACACACATTCATTTGTATGTTGCCTATATAGCTGTTTTCCTGCCAAAAGGACAGAATTCAGTATGATAGAGTTTCTATGTCTGACAAACCATAAAATACTACTTGACCCTTTACTGATATTTTGTCGATCCCTGGTCCAAGGCATAGCATTTAAAGATACATAGAATATGAATATGTGATATTTTAAATAGACTTGCAAGGATTGAGAAGAGTATCATTATAATCATGACATTTGTTGGATACCATCCCAACTATATGGAATTATATATTTGCAAAAGTTCAAAATAGGTATTGTTTTTACAGACTGAAACACAGAAAGATTCGATTGGCCTAAGGTCAGAATAAGAAAGCAGAACTTTTAAGTCACTCATGAATGGTAAAAAGCATGCATTTTCATAACACTGGATTACAGTGAACTTTTTGTTGAATAGGAATCTTTCTGACATTGATCAAGATGGAAAACTCACAGCAGAAGAATTTATCTTGGCTATGCACCTAATTGATGTAGCTATGTCTGGCCAACCACTGCCACCTGTCCTGCCTCCAGAGTACATTCCACCTTCCTTTAGGTAAAGAACATTTGGCTTTTGTAAGAAATTGTGTACAGAGTATGTGAATTCCAAACTTGGCTTTGTTGACTATGTATCTTATAATGCTTTTCATTCCTGGCAAGTAAATGAAATATCCATGAATTAAAGACAATCTTATTTAAGTTCTGTGTTAATCCTGAGCCCATTCTGTTCTTCAGAATACCTGTAGTATATTAGTGAAATAATGAAATAAAATATCAAAAGATTGTTGATTTTTGTGCCAACCTATGTAATCATAGCTCACCAGAAATTTTAGTAACATATACTCACGGTGGAAAACAAACAGTATGAGCTTTATTTTCTATAGAAAATAAAACAATGAGGCTGGGTGCAGTGACTCATGTCTGTAATCCTAGCACATTGGGAGAGTGAGGCAGGAGGATTGCTTGAGCCCAGGAGTTTGAGGTTGCCATGAGCTATGATCATGCCACTGCCCTCATGCCTGGGCAACAAAGTAAGACCCTGAGGAAAGAAAAAGAAAACAAAGCAAGGAAATCATGCCTGTAAATGCTGCACATTCAAGAGTAACAAAAATGTTGGCAATGTAGAAATTTCTGTTTGTTTTTGTTTTGTTTTTGAAACAGGATCTCACTATTTTGCCCAGTCTAGTCTTGAACTCCTGGCCTCGAGCTGTCCTCTTGCCTTAGCTCCCAAGTAGCGGAGATAACAGCTGCAAGCCACTGCTCTCTCCCACCTTTAATTATAGTCAGGAAGAAAGAGACAATTATCTTGCTCTGAAAGACAGTCTCAGTAGAGATGTCAAGAGTCCCCAAGGTCCAGTCGGGAGAAATCTGCTGTGATAGACACCCACATGTGTGCATGCGTGCACACCCTGTCCTGGACAGCACCATCTCCTGGCTTTAAACATAAGCAATAAATATGAGATCTTATAAGGGCAAAGAAAAACGAAAGAAATAAAGATAAGAATTTCTGTCCCAATTTCTTAAACTTCAGGAAAGACTGGGGCAAAGTCCCCCTAAAATGGAGAGATGAAGAGCTATCACTGTAAGCACATACATGGTTCAGGATCAAGCTGAGGAAACTATGACTATGGAGAAAGAAAGAAGTGCTGAAGCAGTTTGCCTGTAAAATCCCATAGCTGCAACAATGACTAGGAAAGACATTTAGTGCCTGAAGCAGATAATAAAAGCAAAAAAAGAAACATATGGAGATTGTTGTAACAGAGCAAATTTAAAAGTTTACAGTGAAACAAATTAGTAAACTAAGGGATTTAAGAGCTATTAAGTATAGACATTTCATGTGTTTATTAAGGGATGAAATGAAGAGACTTTGTAATTGGAAAAGAGATGCTCCCAGTTAGCTGAGATGCTGATCTTCCCTTGGAGGAATTTAAAGCTACTTGAAAGGGCAGTGGAAACCGCAGCTAATACTTACTGAGTGATCACTTTGTCTCAGGCATTGTTCTAACCACTTTATGATTATTAACTAATTCAGTCCTTTGGAATTGTCCTGATTTTCGTGGCACCACTAAACATTTTGAACAAGGCTGGCACTCAGAGTCTGATGATGTTCAAATATTCATCTTCAAAAAACTCTTTGTAAATAGAGAAGACCAAATCTTTATTTTTTTCTTCACTATAAATGAAATTTGCTCCATGACATGATATAATCTTTTAAAGTTCTTTTTCATAACTTGTCCAGTTTTAAAGAGACAGCTCTGTGTGAATCTCCTTTTCTTTTTCTCCCTCCACAACTGCAGAAGAGTTCGATCTGGCAGTGGTATATCTGTCATAAGCTCAACATCTGTAGATCAGAGGTTACCAGAGGAACCAGTTTTAGAAGATGAACAGCAACAATTAGAAAAGAAATTACCTGGTAAGGCAGTCTTCATATTTGAGTTAAACCATTTCAATTTAACTAAACTAGAGATCTACTATCTCTAAGGCAAAGATGGAGGTAAAAATAAATTAGCTTTTGACATTTTTGCTATGTTCCTTTAAATGACCTTGGAAAGAGACACTTTTAATATACTTTTAGATTTATTATCTGTGTGGAGAAATAAGAACATTATATACTCTGTTGCTGTACCCTTGTTCTAACTTTTAACTCAAAATCTAATTACATGCTGCTAAGCAAAAATCTTATCTGTTATCTATAGAATATAGAACACTAAAAATTAGTAAGTTTTAAAGTGATTGCTTAATACCACCTGTGCAGAAACAGAAAATATCTACTGTTATTTTCTCCTATTCTAGGAGAACTGGCAACTTCTTATTAGCAGGAAACTCCTTTGAATTTAATGTGAACCTATTTTACATTTATAATGATAAAGTCATCATACTATTAAAATATTCTAATATTTTAATAGAGGTAGTGAGGTAGTCGTGGCCAAGTAGTTAAGGCGATGGACTTGAAAATATTCTAAGGTGGCTGTGAATTCTTAATGAGGAGATGATAATGACACTAAGAAGCAAATTATGGATTCTCTTTATGTTAAATACTTCCTCACTGTCATTTGCTACATGTAAAGTGCTTGGCAGTTAACTTGGTCTGCTCTGGACACTAGTCACCCAGTTTATTCTCTAAACTAAATTACTTTTTTGTCATTGATCAAATGCTTACTGCAGATGTTCTTGTGCAAGGCTCTGTGTTGAGTACAATAAAGAACCTAAATGTTAATAACACATGGTCTGTACCCTCTAGAAACTTCTAATGGAGTATTTAAGACACCCACATAAATAATCATTTAAGCAGAGTACATAAATAGGATAAATGACCAGAGAGTATTATAGATGCACAACAGACCTTACTTATGGTTGGTTGGTGTAGACTGGGAGGGACAAGAGGAATTAAATCTCTTTGGGAGAGGTCACAGTTGAATTGAGACTTGAATAGGATCACTACACCTGGAAGTGAGGAACATTTCAGGTTTTGGTAAGAATCGGAATGAAGTCTCAGTGGCAGATAAGGACAGGAATTCTTAGAATTTGGAATTTTCTTATTCTGTTGGTAGCAGACATTCATTTAAATTTTGAACAGGAAGCAACATTATCAGAGTATTTCATTTGTACATTCATTCTTTGATGGTAAATAGCTATTTATCATGCGCCTCCTATGTACTAGGAATAGTGCCAGATACTGGAAAAAATATATAAAGACTTTCAGAGTTTTTAAGTTGAGATGACGTTCACATAATATAAAGTGTACAGTTCAGGGGCTTGGACTGCCATAACAAAATACCATCGATTGGGTGGCTTAAACAGTGGGACTTCATTTCTCAGTTCTGGAGGTTGGAAGTCTAAGATCAAGATGCTAGGCAGTTTGGTTCCTGGTGAGAGCTCTCTTCCTGGCTTTCAGACAGCAGCTTTCTCTCATATGGCCTCTCTCCTACGTTCTTACATGGCATTTCCTTGGTGTGTGACTACAGGATACTCTTTTTATAAGGACACTAATCTCATCATGAAGGCCCCAGCCTTATGACCTAATGTAACCCTAATTACCTCTCAAAGGACCTATCTCCAAATGCTATCACTTTGGGGTAATTAGGGCTTCAATGTATGAATTTGTGGGAGGACACAAAGATTCAGTCCGTAACTGTGGCATTTAGTGTACTGACCATGTTGTGTAGCTGCCACCTCTTATCTTGTTCTGAAACATTTTCATCACCCCAGAAGAAAGCTCCCTACCCAGTCACTCCCCACTCTCCCTTCCCCTCAGTCCCTGGCAACCACCAATCTGCTTTCTCTCTCTTTGTATTTACCTATTGTGGGTATTTCATACAAATGGAATCAGACAATATGGGACTCTTTATGTCTGGTTTTTTCACTTGGCACACTATTTTTGATATTTATTCATCCTGTAGCGTGGATCATTACTTGATTTCTTTCCGTGATGGAGGGACTTTCAGTTTTAAGGTATCAGAATAAAGAGGATGCTGCCTCCTCTAAAATCAACAAAGGTACAAGAAGAGCAAGAAAACTAAAACATGCTTGCCATCTTTGGTCTCTAATCCCTCACTACAGCATGTGAGGGAAGTCTGTCTAAAGCAGCGAAGTCCAAACAGGAATGTGGGAAGAGCCAACGAAGGGTGCTCATAGCTCTACATCTCAAGGCAAAGTGAGAAGTGACAGTTCCTGAATAGAGTTGGATCAGTGGGAAGGGATGCTACACAGGCTGGCAGTGAGAGCTTCCCTTGGCTGGTATTAGTTGGTACCAAGGAGAAGTACGTGAGGCAAACACAAAATCGAATAGACACTGCCAAAGATAGTAAGGGACGTGGAAGATGGGATTTTAGAAAAGGAATATATTAATAGTAAAATGAATATAAACAAAAGGTTGGCAAGGATTAGAGAAAAAAATGATAGAACTGGGTAATTTGTCTAAAATTCATAATTAGTGTTATCAAAGAAGGAAACTGAATTATCAAATAGAAAAAAATACTGATTTTGATCTGCATAATGATTAGGGCATGTCTTGTTCTTCAGTGGGAAACATGGAATGCTCACCTCTACCTCTGCTTTGAGACATCCTCTTGTTAGACTGGAACACACATCAGCACAGTTACAAGCTAAGGAGAAGGACGGAGAGAGGGAGAGATTCATGGTCCTGGAGAGATAGGGGGTCAGTTGCTGAAGCAAGGTCATGGAGAAGGGAAGGGACAGAGGAACAGGGAAAGAAAGGAGATCGGGTGATGAGTCAGAACTGTTAGAGGAAGGTTTTTCTAGAAACAGTGTTTGGCGTGGAGGGGAGAGTACGTAAGCACAGAGGTGAGGTAAGGGCATTTTCGTAGTGCCTGGTAACAAGGGGAACAGTCAGGAAGCTTAGGGAGTTCCAGGTTTGGGTTTTGTACAAGTTTTATATGGACCAGGGAGTTTCTCCTTTGGAAATAGAATGTTGAAAATCATGACTTTTCATAATTGATCTGTTCCTGTTTTAAAGTAACATTTGAAGATAAGAAGCGGGAGAACTTTGAACGTGGCAATCTGGAACTGGAGAAACGAAGGCAAGCTCTCTTGGAGCAGCAGCGCAAAGAACAAGAGCGCTTGGCGCAGCTGGAGCGGGCGGAGCAGGAGAGGAAAGAGCGTGAGCGGCAGGAGCAGGAGCGCAAGAGGCAGCTGGAGCTGGAGAAGCAGCTGGAAAAGCAGCGGGAGCTGGAGCGGCAGAGAGAAGAGGAGAGGAGGAAAGAGATCGAGAGGCGAGAGGTGAGCAGCTGCCCGGTGGTCAGTGCTCGAGCTCCCCCCACCTTCAGAGTTACTTCAGTGATGAATAATAATTAAATAGTAGTGGGGTTTTTCCCCCTTCTACAATGTAGGAGTTTTAGTGTATTGACAAGTTGTGCAACCGTCATTACTATCTAATTCCGGAATATTTTCATCACCCCCAAAAGAAGCACCTTACCCATGAAGTAGTCACTGCCTTCCCTCTCTTCCCCCAGCTCCAGGCAACCACTGCTTTACTTTCTATCTCTGCAGAGTTGCCTATTCTGGACATTTCTTACAAATGGAATCAGATAGGATGTGCTCTTTTGTGTCTGGCTTTTACTTAGTATATGTTTTCAAAGTTCACCCACATTGTATCATGAGTCAGAATTTTATTCCTTTTTATGGCTGAATAGTATTTCATCATACAGATATACCACATTTTATTTATCCATTCATCAGTTTATGGGCATTGGGTTGTTACTACTTCTGGTTATTATAAACACTGCTACACTGCTACACTTCATTTACAAGTTTTTGATGACACAGTCTTGTTGCAAATCACTGATACCACTTAAGTGTTTTTCCAGACTATTGTCTCTGTATTTACACACCTATATAAAAATATAAAGGTTTATGTGGTGGGGAGGGTAGGGGCTGTCTAACATTTTTAAGCCACTGTAATGGTTATAACCAATTATATTGTTCTGCAGCTTTTTCTTTACACTCTTAAAAATATGTCTGGGAAATCCTCCCTATGGAAGGGAGGATTCTGTAAATCCTATTCTATGGAAGGTTTCGTAAATTTGGTACCATACCTGGATAGGGTCCAAGCTAATCTCTTGTCTGCCTTTCCAATTTTAATGTGTTGCTACAGAAGCAAGGATGACTCTCTCATGTGAATGAAATATGCACATGAGGAATTTTTCTTTATAAGAAAATAATACTTTCGTCTCCTACTGATTGCTTTAGAAAGTTTGTAGCCATCAGCTGCTTTTTGGTTAGGCAGATAACACACAAATACTAACAAGATTTTAATTTCCAGAATGGACAACCAAAAGATAGAAGCTTTCTCTTCTTCAGTGTGAAAAAAATAACATTTTAGAGTATTTATTCAGAATTATTTAATAGACATTTACCATGTGCCAGGGGTCATTTGTCCCTGGAGATACAACTGTGACTAGATACTCCTCCAGGACCTTACAGTGTAGTTGGAAGACCTGTAAGTCACAGATAATTGCAATAAATAGTGCCAGGTACTCTGATATGTCCTCTACCAAGCACTCGCCAGAGTTGGTGGGGAGGAGAGCTGATAGTTGCAGAGAAATTACTGAAGCTTTTGTGCTAAAAAAGGAAATGAATGATTAGGGAGGTGGAAGTCACAGATTTTTAAAACAGACTTTTTTTTAAAAAAAAAAAAAAGGATAAATAATACTTTCTCTTTTGAGGGGATAAAACCAAGTTTTGTTTGTTTGTTTTTTATTCCAGGGGCTTTAGTTTTAGTATACTTGAAAAAGAAATTTTCCTTCCTGTTTGTGAGTCAGTAAATAAGAAAGAGCACTTTGATTTAGCACATTATGCATTTTTGAAGGCATAAACAATGGAATTCCATGAGTTCTAATATTTGCTAGCAGAGTAGGGTAACTGTAGTTAACAACACTGTATTATGTATTTCAAAATACCTAGACCAGAGGACTAGAAATGTTCCCAACATACAGAAATGATAAATGTGTGAGGTAATGAACCCCCTAAATACCCTGACTTAATCATTAGACATTCTATGCATGTAATAAAATTCCACGTGTACCCTATAAATGTGTACAGATGTTTGTGTCAATAAAATCTTTTTTTAAAAAATGGAATTCTAAGGGTGAAATAATCCTGTGAGTTCTTGTCTTATGTAAATACAGTCGTTCTCTGTATTCCCTTTTCCATAGAAGGAATAATGTATTTTTATAAAATTCTTTTCATTGTTCTGTAATGTGATTTCTTGTAATGTTTAATAATATTTCATTCCTAAAAGGAAAGACTTACTAGATGTCACTTTTGTGAAGAGACGTTGTATAGTATAAGAACTGAAAAATTAATAAACTGTCTGTAAACGTCACAGGCAGCAAAACGGGAACTTGAAAGGCAGCGGCAACTGGAGTGGGAACGGAATCGAAGGCAAGAACTGCTCAATCAAAGAAACAAAGAACAGGAAGACATAGTCGTGCTGAAAGCGAAGAAGAAGACTTTGGAATTTGAGTTAGAAGCTCTAGTGAGTGAAGTTTGATTATGCCTTGGAAATATACTAACATGGAACCATTAGAAGTGGTAATAATTCTTATTATTTCGTTTGTTAAAGAATGATAAAAAGCATCAACTGGAAGGAAAACTGCAAGATATCAGATGTCGATTGACTACCCAAAGGCAAGAAATTGAGAGTACAAACAAATCCAGAGAGTTGAGAATTGCTGAAATCACCCATCTACAGCAACAATTACAGGTGAGAAAATATGTCCCTTAGGAGCTTTTAGGCCTACATCCTTTTCTCGAATTCATTTCATTTATTTATTTAGCCAACAAACATTAAACATCTACCATGTATCAGGCACTGGGGAGCAAAGATGAAGTAGACAAGGGTCCTTGCCATAAAGCAGGCTGTCAAGTGAATAAACGCAGCAGAGGTTTGTTGAGCACCCCTGCGGGCAGGCGCGGAGGCCGCGGCAGTGAAGGAGAGAGATGAGAACCCTGCCTTCAGGGAGCTTACCCTGTTGGCAGGAGGGACAGGCACTAAGTAAAGTCTGTACTCTATTAGAAGGTTAAAAGGTACCATGGAGAGTGAGTAGGGAAGAGGATAGAGTCTGGGACTAGGAAGGAATGTGATTTTAACGAAGGTGGGTATGACTGGCCTTTCTGTGTGGGTGACATTTGAAATCGATGAGGGGCTAAGCCATGCAGATATCTGGCAGAGCAGGCTCTAGGCAGGGAGCCAGCAGTGCTGAAGGAAGTCCTGAGGCTGCAATAGGTTTGTGGGATACCAGTTATGGCAAGGAGACCACTGTGGTTAGACCAGGTGGGGACCAAATCTCACAGAACCTGTACTCTACCAATAGAACTTTGGGTTTACTGTGATAATTATAATAATTGCAATGAAGTATTTTAGGGAGGGTATGAGAGAGAGATGTATGTAAAATAGTTAGAGACACCATGGAGTACTATTAGCAGTTCCGCCTTCAATTTATTGCCTATTCAAAGTTGTTGTAATGTCTGTCACCTGGTTTGCTATCAAGTGTTGAACTACAGGGGCATCAAATTTATGTAAATATTATCTGCAGATCATCATATTTGAATTTTGTGACTCTTTTATGTCAGACTACTTTTTCTCAGCATGATGTTTTGAGATTTATCCATATTGTTGAGTGAATGAGTAGTTCCTTTTCATCACTGACGAGTATTTCCTTATTTGTTTATTGACCTGTTAACATTCAAGTTCTTTCCCATTTGAGAATTTTATGAATAAAACTGCAATGAGCATTTATGTATGTTTTATTTCTCTTGGGTAAACTTTTAGTAATGGAATTACTGTGTCATTGAAGTATATATTTAACCCTACTGTAAGAAACTGCCAAAATGTTTCCAAAGGGTTTGTACCATTTTACGTTCTGATAAGCACTTGTGAGTGATACGTTTGTTCCTCATCCTTACCAACACTTGGTTTAACCATTATTTTCGACATTTCTGGTGGGTGTAAGGCAATATTTCATTAAGGCTTTATGTTGGGCATCATTTTATGTGTTTATTGGCATGTATCTTTTTTTGTGTGTCTTGTTGAAGTGTTTGAACAAATTTTTTTGCCCATTTTTTATTGAGTTGTTTTTCTTAATATTTAATTAGAAGAGTTCTTTATATATTCTCATTAACAAATCATCTGTCAGATACATGTTTTGCACATGTTGTCTCCCAATCTGCAGCTTGCTTTTCATTTGTGTAATGGTGTATTTTAAAGGGCAGAAGTTTTAAGTTTTGATAAAGTTTAATTTACCAGTTTTTTTCTTTTAGTGTTCATGCTTTTTGTGTTCTAAGAAATCTTTGACTACCCCATGAATATAAATATTTTCTTTTATGTTTTCTTTCAGAAGTTTTATAGTTTTATCTTACATGTTTAGGTCTCCGATCCATTTCAAATTGATTTTTGCATATAGTACAAGGTAATGCTTCAGGTTTATTTTTTCCATACTGTTACCCAATTGTTCTAGCACCCCATTTATTGAAAACACTCTGGCTTTTCTCCCAATGAATTGTCTTGGTAGTTTGTTGAAAAGCAGTTGAACATATTTGTAAAGGCCTGTTCTGGGCTGTCTTCTTTTCTTAGTATCTGTCTCTGTCCTTTCACCAGTACCTGACTCTGTTGATAAGTAGTTTTTTAAATCAAATAGTGCTAATTTTCTATTATTGTTCTTCTTTTTCAAAATTGTTTTTGTCTATTCTAGATCCTTAACTTTTCCATGTAAATTTTAGAATCAGTTTATCAGTTTTTACAAAAATACTTGGAATTTTGTTGGAATTCTGTTGAATTCATAGATCAGTTTGAGATTTGACATCTTAACAGTTTTGAGTCTTATGTTATAAATCTCTATTTAGGTTGTTACAAATTTCTTTCAGCAGTGTGTTTTGTAGTTTTCAGTGTATAGGTCTATATACATATATATACAAAAGAAATATATATATTTCTTTTTTTGAGACAGAGTCTCCCTCTTCCCAGGCTAGAGTGCTGTGGCGTCAGCCCAGCTCATAGCAACCTCAAACTTCTGGGCTCAAGCGATCCTTCTGCCTCATCCTCCTGACTAGCTGGGACTACAGGCATGCGCCACCATGCCTGGCTAATTTTTCCTATATATTTTTAGTTGGCCAATTAATTTCTTTCTATTTTTTAGTAGAGATGGGGTCTCACTCTTGCTCAGGCTGGTTTTGAGCTCCTGACCTTGAGCAATCCTCCTGCCTCAGCCTCCCAGAGTGCTAGGATTACAGGCGTGAGCCACTGTGCCCGGCCCTTCTGTTCCTTTTTTGCTGAAAATTTTTTTCACAAATGGGTGTTGAATTGGGCCATATTTTTTTCTGCATCTATTAAGATAATTATGTGTTTTTTCTCCTTTATTTTGTTAATATGGTGATTTACACTGATTGCAATTTGAATGTTAAACCAGCCTTTCATTCCAGGAATAAACCACGCTTGGTCATGATATGTTACCTTTTATAAAAACATTTTACTAGGTTCAATTTGCTATAATTTTATTAAGGATTTTTCGTTTGCATTCATTAGAGAGATTGGTTTTCTTGTAATGTCCTTATTTAGTTTTGGTATCAGGGTAATGCTGGCCTCAGAAAATAAGTTGGAAAGTATTCCTTTCTCCTGTGTTTTTCAAAAATGTTTGTGTTGAAATGGTGTTTCTTCATTAAGTTTTGGTGGTGTACACCAGTGAAGCCTTCTGGGCCTGGAGCTTTCTTCGTGTTAAGATTGACTTACAAAATTTACTTAACAGTTATAGGACTATTATGATTTTCTTTTTCTTCTTGAGTCTGTTTTGATAATTTGTATCTTTCAATGAATTTGTTTATTCCATCTAACTTATCAAGTTTATTTATACAAAATTGTTTACAATATTCTTTAATTATTTCTTGCAAGTCTGTAGTATGTATAGTGATGTCCCTTGTTGCATTCCTGATATTATATTGGTAATTTGTCTTCTCATTCTGACTCTCTCTGCTTGTCTCCTTCCTCATCTTTCCTCCGCACCCCCTCCTTTCTCGTCCCCTTCCTCCTCCTCTTCTTTTCTTCATTAATACAGCTGTTTATTGGTTGTATGGATTTTTTTTTTAACAAGCTCTTGGCTTTATTGATTTTTCTCTGTGGTTTGTCTGTTTTCTGTTTTATTTATATTCTTTATTGCTTCCTTCCGTTTACTTATTTTGGGTTTTTTTTCCCCAAGCTTCATAGGAGAAAGTTAGATAATTGAGTTTGAACCTTTCTTCATTTGTGTTCTAAACATTTTAAGCTATAAATTTCCTTCTAAGCACTCCCATAGCCATATTCTATAATACAAATTTTTAATAACTTTTATTTTCATATTTAATTCAAAATCTTTTTTATTTCCTTTGTTCTTTTATTTCTTCTAGTTCTTTTACATTTATTGACACTTAAGGCTCAGCATATGGTCTATCTTGGTGAATATTCCATGTGTACTTGAAAAGAATGTGCACTCTGTTGTAGTTAGGTGGAATGCCCCATAAGTGTCCGTTAGATCAAGGTGATTCATGGTGGTGGTCAAGTTTCTTATGTCCTTACTGATATTGTGACTTCTATCAGCTACTGAGAGAGGAGCATTGAAATCTCAATCATTGTGGATTTGTGTGTTTTCCTTTCAGTTCTGTTCAGTTGTTGTTTCATGTACTTTGAAATCCTAAGAAAGTTCTCTTCAATTTGATATTTTAGAATATGAACATACAATATAAAAAGTACCAGAAGTTCATTGCTGAAAATTGTTTTAAAATACCAAAAAATAGAGCCAGGTGGAATGGCTCACGCCTGTAATCCTAGCACTATTGGGAGGCTGAGGTGGGTGGATTGCTTGAGCTCAGGAGTTCGAGACCAACTTGAGCAAGAGCGAGACTCCATCTCTACCAAAAATAGAAAAAATTAGCCAGGCATGGTGGTACACGCCGGTAGTCTAACTGGAGGCTAAGGCAGGAGGATCGCCTGAGCCCAGGAGTTTGAGGTTGCAGTGAGGATGCCACTATATTCTACCTGGGGTGACAGAGCGAGACTGTCTCAGGAAAAAAAAAAAAAAGGAAAAGAAAGAAAGTTGAAAAATGCATGTACCTTTCAAAGTGTAATCTTCTATGTGATAACTCTCT
>CAUYRT010010694.1:0-15905 GCA_963574885.1 Lepilemur ruficaudatus
AAGCGATCCTTCTGCCTCCGCCTCCCAGGTAGCTGGGACTACAGGCATGCGCCACCATGCCCGGCTAATTTTTTCTATATATTTTTAGTTGGCCAATTAATTTGTTTCTATTTTTAGTAGAGACGGGGTCTCGCTCTTGGTCAGGCTGGTTTCAAACTCCTGAACTTTAGCAATCCGCCCGCCTCGGCCTCCCAGAGTGCTAGGATTACAGGCGTGAGCCACCGCGCCCGGCCTATCAGCTTACTTTTTATAGCCTAACAAATGTGTGGGGTGAACATAGAAAGGTTATAGTGCTAAGGACAAAGCAAAATGAGTGGAAGTGGGATAGGGATGGGAAGTGAGTAGAATCTACTTGCTGTCAAATGGCTAATATTCAGTCCTTATTTTAGAAAAGGAAAGAAATTCAGGTTTTTCAATAGCTTGCTTTAAAAAAATGTTTTACAGAAAAGACTGCATACTACTACATGCTATAGAGAGACAGCACAATTGGGCATAAAAAAGGCAAATACATAATGTAGAGGCAGTGGTGTTCATGCTGTTTGTACCATGGAATGTGACATGCCTGATGAAATTGCCTATAGAATATATTATAACTAGGAAAGATTTTTTTCCATTTTATTTAGGCATATTATTTTTGGGTTGTTTATTGCTCTGTTCTATTAATAAAGTAGTCCATTACCTTGTATTCCTCCCATACATAATGACTGGTTTCTCAGTGGCATACTGCATTATGAGAACAGTATGAGCTTTGGAGTCAGGCTAGGACTGAGTTCAAGTCTCAAGTCTTCATAACTAAGTCAGTGATTGTGACCTTGGGAAATTTACTCTAGCATTCTGGGCCTATATTTTCTGATCTGTAAGATAACAACAACAACAAAAAAAATATCCAGGACAATGTTGTCCTGGAATAGAAATAAGTTGCAGAACAGGAAGATATGCAAGTAATGTTACATCTCAAACGCAGCTTTGTATTTTTTGCTACTGTCTTCATTTTTTTTTTTGTTTGGCCAAGAAAATAAAAAAATCAACAAACTTTGGGCAGAGTAAGTTTTTCTTTTTAGAATTGTGTTGCCATTCAGCTATCTCATGCCCAAACCCCACCCCACCTCCACTTCACCCAGAAAATGACTTTATTACTTCGAGTAATTTCAATGATAATATTCAAACCTAGAATTACAGAGGAACCACTTAGTGATTTTTATGATCATAATTTTATAAAGCTTATCTCATAAAGAAAAGTGCAAAAGTTCAATGTTTTTGGATATAATAGGAGTGCTAGGAAAGAACAGAGAAGTGGTAAATCCTTGCTGCACGTGGAGTGCTTCATGCCAACTCAATCAGAAAGTTCTTTCTAGGTTGGCACTAACACAACACAATCTAGTTTTTGAGCAGTTTGTATGAAGACAATTACTGATAGGAGGTAAAAAATTCATTTACCTTTTTTAAAATAAGTTTTTATATTTAACTTTTAAATAAGCAACGTGTTCCTCAAATAATCTCAAGCCATATTTTCACAAAATTAAATTGTTACTATTTAAAAGATTATGGAAAATGATATTTCTAGAAATAAGATTGACATATATGTAACTTGAATTTAAAGGTTCAAACTCATCTAAACTGCAAAAATAAGTGAGAAGTCAAGCTATGTTTATTAATAGAAAGACAATATTTTAAAGACATCACTGATCTCCAATTTACTTCATAATTACAATGACACTTATTAAGGCAATTGTCATAAATTGTATCATATATACTACATTAATGCAAAATATTAATAATAAGAGAAGCTGTTTAATGTGACTACTATTTTCAAGTTCATCTGGAAAATATGCCAAGAGAGTCAGGAAAATATTAAAAAGTAATGACAAAGAGTCTAACTCTACAAATAGACACATAAAATGAACATGAAATGATTTGTTATAACAATACAGACATCTGATGACTATTAAGGCACAAAATAAATCATAATTATATAAACACAAATTAAAATTAATAAGATATGTTTTCCCCCATTGTATTGGAAAAAATAGTAGGAAATTGATTTCATAAATTGCTACAAAATTCAGAGGGTAATTTCGGTAATATTTAATGAAATTTAAAGTGCACATACCTTTTGACCTTATAATTCCACAGCTAGGAATTTATGCTGTGGGTACAACAAAATAATAACAACAACAAAAGAAAAACAAGGAAAACAAAAAAATGTAATAATTTATCAATATAGAGGAAATGTTACTCCATTTTTTAAAATGATGAGATATTCATCTATGCACTGATATAGATCTCTCAGTTATATTGTCAAAACAAATCACTACCAAAATTGTATAAATAAGTATAAATACACACAAATAAAAATGGTCATATAAATATACACATATATTCATGTTATAGTGAGTGTATCTTTTATCCTGGGCATTTTTTGCCTTTTTATTAATATATTTTATTTTTACGAAAATTTTAGAGTCCATCTATTCATGAACATAGAATATATCCTCATTTATTTAGATCTTCTTGGATTTCTTTCATGAGAGTTTTATAGTTTTCCTCACATAGATTTGTACATATTTTATTAGATTTATACCTACGTATTTCAGTTTTTTGACCAATAATATAAGTGGTGTTAATGTAAATGAAACAAATTCTTATTGTTAACTGCTGATATACAAGAAAGCAATTGACTTTTGTATAATATATTAATCTTGTATTGTAGTTATAATTTGTTGTTAGTTGCAGGGGATTTTATGTCTATTCTTAGAGATTTTCTACATAGACAATTATATCATCTGTGAACAATGACAATTTATTTCTTCTTTCCCAAATTGCATATATTTTTGTTGTGGGGCCCCCTGAATACCCTTGCTTTACCTAATTTCTTTCTATAAATCGATAAAACTATAGATACCTTCATCTCTGTGTATTATTTTATTTCCATTATTCTATTTCCTATTATTTTCTTGTCATCTGCACAACTCCCTGCATATTTTTATTTCCATTTCTTATCATATTGCATTAGTTAGGACTTCCTGAACAATGTTGAATAGGTGTGATAAGAGGGGACATATTTGTCTTATTCCAGATCTTAGGAGCAAAGCATCTAATTTCTCACCAGTGAGTATGATGCTAGTTCTTTTTCTAGTTTGCTGAGAGCTTTTGTCATGAATTCTTGCTTGATTTTGTCAAATGCTTTTTCCATATTTATTGATATGGTCATATAATTTTTCTTCTTTATCCTGTTGATGTGATGGATAATATTAATTGATTTTTAAATGTTGAATCAGCATTATACACTTTATATATCTGAAATAATAATGGTCATAGTGTATAATTATTTTTATAAATTGTTGGATTTGCTTTGCTAATATTTTGTTGAGGACTAAATGTATATTCATGAAAGACGTTGATCTGTATATTTTCCTTTCTAGTAATGTCTTTGTGTGGTTTTCACATGAGATAATTCTGGCCTCATAGAATAAGGTAGGAAGTATTTCCCTCTTTCCTATATTCTGAAAGAGATCATAGAGAACTGGTATCTTTTCTTCTTTCTTTGGGTGTAATTTGCTCTTTTTCTAGTTTCCTAAGATGAAAGCTTAGTTATGGACTTTAGATTTTTCTTTTCTAATACATACATTCAGTGTTATAAATTTCACTCTAAGCACTGCTTTTGTTGCATCATCGCAAATTTTGATAGTTATATGTTTATTTTCATTTAGTGGGAAATATTTTATAATTTTTCAAGACTTCTTCTTTGACCCATGTATTATTTAGAATTGTGTTGTTAAATCTTCAAATATGTTGTAATTTTCTAGCTAGTTTGTGTTATTAATATTAATTTCTAGTTTAATTTTATTCTGGTCTAAGAACAGACATGGTGTTATGTCTATTCTTTTAAATGTGTTAATGTATGTTTAATAGCCAGAAACGTGGTTTATCTTGGTGACTGTTCTACATGAGCTTGAAAAGAGTATGTATTCTGTTGTTGGTGGGCCTAGTAATCCATGAAAGTCAATTAGATCTAGTTGATTGACAGTGCCTTGTACTTTTGGAAGTTTCTATCGACACTTCTTAAGCTCACTGATTCCCTCCTCAGCCATTTCCAGTCAACTGGTGAGCCCATCAATGGCATTCTTTGTTTATATTGCATTGTTTATAATTTCCTAGAATTTCCTTTTGACTCTTCCTTAGAGTTTTCATTTCTCTGCTTACATTATCTACCCATTCTTTTATGTTGTCCACTATTTTGTTTTAGAGTTCTTTGTACATGAACCATAGTTGTGAATTCCCAATTTTCTATAGCTAAAATCTGTGCTCTATATAAGTCTGATTCTGATTCTTTCCTTGTTTATTCAGATTCTTTTTTTTTGTTAGTTTATTTTTATTTTGTTTTTGTTTTGTTTTGTTTTGGTTTAGTTTTGCCTTTCAGCATGCCTTGTAATTTTTTGTTGAAAGCTGTAAATAATATATAAAAGAAACTAATGTAAATAGACCTTTAGAGTGGGGTGTTATGTTTATCTGACTAGGAGTTAGGCTTTATTTACTCTTTGCTGTAGCAGTATATTTCAGAGGTTAAAATTTTCTCTAATGTCTCTGATTTTGTCTTTCCTATTGTGTTCAAGGTCCCTAGATTCTAGGGCCTAGAGTCTGCTTCTTAAACAGGGTCTGAACTTCACAGTTTTTTCCAACTGTATTTGCTTGTTGTTATACATATTCCTTATTGATGTGGCTGTAAAATGTCAGGGGAGAAGTATTCTACAGTCCTGTGAGTAGGTCTTAACCTTTTAGTGAGTCTGTGCCCCCAGGCTGTGACTTTTACTAGTGTTTCTTGCCTTTTATTTTCAACTCCTTAAGTGAGATATGAAGTCTAGAAGTGGCTGGAGTTGGGTATTTCCCTTCCTCCAGGTCAGTTAAGCTAAGGTAAAATCCAACTTGATTAGGCTCTAAGTTTCCCTTAAGGGCAGGACTTTCTTAAGAAGAACTGAATGATCTGGACACGTTTCCATATGGTTACTCTTTCCCTCCTTCTGTTAGAAGAAGAAGAGGATTTTTCTTGAATCTTCACAGTGAGAACATGTTGGGGTTCTTGGACAAAATACACAAAATTATGAGAGGCCCTCTGAATTCTGGGCTTCCAGGAGTTTTTAATCTCTCAAGCTAGTCCCACACTCAGTCCCCAGAATTTAGTTAATTACTCTTGAAGTATTCTTACCAGATGCTGGCTCCAGTGGCATTTTCTGCTCTCAGTAATTTGTGATTCTCTATATGTACCTAACTCTCCCATTTTTAGGATAGTGGTTGACCCTGTGACCTCAATTCTTTGAAGGATTTAAGATGAGTTGTTAATTTTCAGTGTTTTACCTTTTTTCTTATTATGAGGATAGGAGTTATGGCCTCCAAACACTTTACATGTAGAACCAGAAACCAGAAGTCCATATATTACTTTTTAATTCATCAAAGATTGTGGGTGTATAATGAAGATTGTGGGTATGTAATGCCTATGAAGTTAAAAATGTTTGCTCTCCCCCTTCTCTTGCTTTATCTTGCATTTTTTCCCTTCCTTTGCCTTACATCTCTAAAATTTTAGTTGTGAAATTTTTGGTGAGACAAAACAAGTCAGGCTGGAGAAGACATTCTGTGGAGGGGCATATCCAATGTGAGATATCAAAGGCAGGTGGCCAGTATGGAGAGGCAGCCTGAGTAGGATGATCAAAGTTGACATTATTAGTAATGCAATAAATAGAACTTGTGAGCCACCTGATAGGATTCAACAAGGAACCCCCAGCGCCATTGTGATATTCTTAAAAGTAATGCAGAGCCTGAATCTAATCATGAGGTCACATTGGAAAGATCCAAATTAAGGAATATTCTATAAATACGTGACCTGTAATCTTCAAAAGTATGAAAGTCATGAAAGTCAAGGAAAGGATCTATAATTATTCCAGACCAAAGGAGAGTAAAGAGACATAACCCTAAATGCAACTCATAAATCTGACCAGAATCCTTTGCTATAAAAGACATTATTGACATAATTGGTAAAACTTGAAGGGGATCTAAGGATGAGTTGATAATAATATATCGGTGTTTTTTTCCTGGTTTTGATAGTTATATTGTGGTTATGTAGGAGACTGACCTTCTTTGTAGTAAATCATACAAAAACAAAGCATTTAATTTGTACAACAGTTCTACAACTTACTTTCAAAAAACAGTACTTTGTACTGTGCTTGTAACTTTTGCATGATTATTTCAAAATAAAAATAAGTTTAAAATAATTGATTTCAGGGAGGAATGAAAAATTCAAATTAACTGTTTGAGGCTATGTGAATGTGTTCCTTCATCACAATTGAGGTCTAACATGTCTGCATCTGTTTTATTCTTTCAGTGAACTTATTTTTGCAAATATCCTTCCCTCAACTTTTCTAGAGATATGGGACCTAAGTAAACATATGCAATTTAAGACCACTGGAGACATGATGGATGATTTATCATATATTCATGGTTTAGAATTCCCTCTTATTTATAGCTAAAAAGAACAATATATAATAAGCTGCTTTGTCTTATGTTATAAATAACATTAACAATGCAAGCAAATCTAGAAATTATAAAAGATATTATCTCCAGAAGAATTCAACTTCAATAAGCCACTTTTACTTTGGGCTTGGCTGAAAGGCAAATTTAAAGCATAATCTATTTTTTTCTTTCATATGTTAGCATTATTGTCTGCAATGCCAGCACTCATATTCCACAAGAGTATTGTTTAATGAAAGGCTGATTTTTAAATATACTTTTAAAAGCAGGGAGCAAATTTGATCTGATAGCTTTAGAAACTATTTCTTGGCCAGACTTTATCAAAATATGTCTGGTCAGCTAGCATATTTATAGCAGCTTTATCTTGTATAAATATAATTATCAAATCAATGTTTCTGAAAATAAAATATGTAAATTTTTAATTAATCAAATGTATTACTTCTTCTTATTGTAGGAAGGAATCTAAAACCCATTTTAGACACATGAAAACTGAGGTCAGAAACACTTAGTGACTGGTAGCACTTACAGGATTATAGCAAATAACTAGCAATTTGAGAAAAAGCATAATAGTTGTCATGGGGCCAAATGGTAGCGTACATTCATGCATACATATATCCAGTTTTTACTCATGGTATCAATAAATATTTATTCAGCACATAATATAAATACTGAATTATAGCATAATATAGTTTGGTTTTTGTTTGTTTGAAATGTCGTCTTGATGCAATCTTGAAGCACTAGCTAGAGGCAGTCAGAGTTCCTTCTTAAGCAGCTGATTAAGTCCACACCCCACCCACTTCCCTTGTCAGGTTCTTATATTCCTGGGTCATTATGCACCCTCCTAATAGCCAGGAGGATTGTTAGAGCAAGATATCAGACAACTAGAAGCAGCCCTTATTCCCTGGAGCCTGCAAAATTATTCACGTTAGCCAACAGACAGGGAGTCCTGGAAACCTAGCTAAACGCACCTTACTTGCCATACATGAGCTGTCCTCCGCAGCTCCAGGTTGCAGTTTGGCCTTTAACCTATCTTAGTGTCATTGTGTTTTGTCCTGCCATCAAAAATGAATCTTTGAATCTTATAAAGTAGGAAGATAAAATGGCGAGCAAGACCCAGTCCCTGGTCTAAGGGAGCTTTCACCCTTATCGGGAAGACAAACAAATAAGCTATCACCCATAACCCAGGAGATTCTTTAGTTCCAAGCCATAACTTGAGAAATTAGTCAGATGACTGGTATGGGAGGTAGGGGGAAAATATTCTAGGAAGAGTCTTACAAATTGCAAAGACCAGGACATAAGAGAAAACTCAGCACATTCATAGAGCATAAGGTGAGTGAGCAAAAAGAACAGAAGAAGAAGGTAGTGGGAGATGACCTTAGTTGAGCAGAGGCAGACCCTGCCGTGAGTTTTGCATCACTGTAAACAATGTGGACCCATCTTAAGGCCAATGGAAAGCCACTAAGGGGGATTAGGCAGAAAACTGGCCGTGATCAGGATGATATTTCGAAAGATCATTTTAATTTTAATGTGGAAAGCACAGTGGGTATTTTTAAGGAGAGTGTACACTGTACACAGGTCATGCTTGTCAGGAAAAGAGTGCTATTGGCTACAGAGGGCGGTAGCATGACTCAGAGTAACAGGAGGGGACGGAAGGATATGGGCATGACCAAGCTGTGGCAGAAGGGGGTAGGCTTTACTATATACACACAGTTTGTTTCCTGATTAAAGGTTTTCAGGGACTTTATTTTTAAACTTCTGACATGGCTTTAATATATCCTGTTATCTTTTAGCAGGTATTGGCTCTAGTTCAGAGTTTTATAAAAATGATCTTATTGAAATCCTTCAGCCTAAACCAAACCTTAATCAAAAACACAGTTCCTTCTGATTCTTCCAATGCTAATTTATACAGTAGTAAAAAATGCTGCCTTAAATTAGCTTTAATCTTCATTTATATCATATCATTTACAATTGAGTTAACTTGTTAAATATAATTGATTACAGATTAAGCTTTCCAGGGAATAAATATATCCTCTCATGTAAAATGAACAGAGGGAAAATCAAAGCACTTGATGCAAGCAAATTCTAAACAGTCTACTAGTACAAGAAGAAGAAAATCTTTTCTTTTGTTATATGCTCCATCTATAATTGGGTCACATCTTTATTTGTGCTTAAATGACCAAAAAGTGATTATATTCAACTACCAACAACTGATAGATGGGCATTCAACTCAAGGACCAAGAGCTCACCCCAAAAATCTGTCTTTTAAAAAGAAATTCTATATGCTGGGAAACAATTGACATTTTAGCAGAGTGCTATGATTATTTCCATCAAGTACATAATACATTGAGAAATTATGGAAGGACAAAGTAGTCTTCTGGGAGTATGGCAGAACTTTGATAGGCTGAGAGTTTCTTTTCTGTAAAGTTGACCTTAATCTTGATTTCTTCGCCGGTTTTTGACAAATCACATCCTCAAACATTACATAGAAAGAGTCATACTGTTCCTCACTATCTCCTGCCATTCTGAGGTCCACAGATGGCCTTGGAGATAATACTATAATCCAGTAGACACAGCCTATTTCGGTGATTGCTTGTTCGGTCATTCATCATAATTCAGACTCCACAAACAGAATCATCATTAATCTGCTCCAGTACCCCTTGAGAAATTTGGAATACAAAATGAGTCACACATAATTAGAAAAATCATATTGCATTTCAGGAGAGGAGGGTAAAGGTCTCTCAGTGATAAAGCTACATGTAAAACGAGGAAACCTACTGAGTGCAAATTGAGCCGTGAAAGAGTACTCATTCGATCATCCTGCCATGGGCCTGTTTTTTGTATAGGATGTCAAACCACAGCCTATGGCTATAATTGATAATTAACCAGTTAAAAATATTTTTGATTTATCTGTTCAAAACTTCAAAGCATCAAAGGACTAGAATATAGAAGAAAAATATCTGTAAAGTTAGCTGTAACATTTTATGCATGCATCTATAATATGGTAAAAATAGAATTTACACTTAAATAAATATTGCTGACCTACTTTTTTATACCTAAATCAAGGCACTTTTTTAAAATTTACTTTTATTATGAGATAATTGTAGATTCACATGCAGCTGTAAGAAATAATAAGAGAGATCCTGTGCACTTTTTACCCAGTTTCACTCAATATCTTGCAAAACTACAATACAATATAACAACCAGGATATTCACATTGATACTATTCAGTGATCTTGTTATAGCTATGTTTGTCCCAGTGAACATACCCCAAACCGAACTAATTATCTCCTTCTATCCCCGCATTGTTGTCTATGCTGTGTTCTCACATTTGGGTTTTGGATGTCTGAGCAAATCATTTGCCCTACACTGGGACAAGGGATGAAGGAGGAATATCAGGTACTTGGGGCGTGGTTGGATGGCAGAGTTTGAACATGTTGGTCTGGGGTTCCTGTAGGACATCCAGTTTGAGATGTCTAGCAGGTATTTGGCTTAACAGCTCTGCAACTCAAATCTGAACTCTGTCATGCTTAGCTAGAAAACAGGCATTATAATTAGGCCAAAGAAGCCAAGAAAAACTTGGCCCTCTTTAAAAAAAACCACATCAGCAACAGTTGGCACATCTCTCCCGGAGTACCTCTGTAGCACAACTACTTCCTTTATTTCTTGGGGCTTCTATTTACACCTCTCATTGGCTTCTACGATGAAATGTCAAGAATAAAAAGATTGATTTGGTTTTGTCTCGGGCAGAGTTTATTTTAAAGATGCTAACAAATTCAAGTAGTGGCAGAGTATAGTTTCTATAATATAAAATTTCAAACAGCCAGTTACTGTTCTTCTATCCCTTTGAAGGGGCCCAAACTAAACAGCTTCATATTCATTACAAAAGACCTCTGTAGAGTACCTTATTATGCATCATTTAAAGAGGGTAGAAGAACACAAATCCAGGAATCCTTTGGAATTTCAGACTGTATAAATAGCCCATCAGTGAATGACAGCTTAAGCTGTGCTATGCAAAAAGCATGGCAGAGACAATAAATTATTTGAACTGAGTTGGTTTTTCCATATTATTCTAACCCTTGAGCATCACAGGGACAATTTCCCTTTGCTATATTTCTATGCTAAAGTCCAAGGGTAATATTTAGAGTGATTTCCCATGAGCTCTTGTGATGATCTGCATTATTAAAAACGATTCTTTCCAACCAGAGGCCATATCTGCCAGCAGCAAGACAGGCGGGAAGCATTGTGTGAGCTCCTGGCTCCAGGAACGCTGCTGTAGATCCCTGGACAAAGTGCCAGAGACTTTTTTCACCTGACTGGAGGGTTTGGAAATGGTTTTCCTTTGTGTCTGCAATCCATTTTAACAAAATAGTTTCTGTATTTAGTTAAAACCAGGATAACAGAGAAGATGAGGCCTTTGAGAATGGTTGTTTCGTCAACTGAGGATTCCTGGCAAACATTAAACCATGCCGCGTTACATTCCTGCTTGATTTTTCTGGCGAAAATAACGGAGCGGGTGCTACGACTACAGGTAGACTCATGGCTGGAGATGGAGTAATAACATGCAACTGAGATTTGTCCGGAAATTGGAGAAATTAAATGTACTTTATTAAACATTAGTTAATACTGATCAGTGCCTGCATCTGTGCTGTGCCTCTCACATCCTTCATATTTATCTAAGACTTTTTCCCAAAACATTTATTACCTGAACCTGGTGCCTAGGCTGTAAATCTAAATTGTAAAAACCTCCAAAGCTGAGAGAAGGGCATGGAAAGTTTCCTTCAAGAACTTCAGAAATCCATAAGAACCTTAGCTTCAGAATAATAACACCCTGATGTCAACTGCCCCTTCCCTTGACGATGTCTCAGCCAAGGCCAATCTTGACCTGAAACGTAATGCCCTTCAAACACATGTAGTATATTATTTTTGAATCTTTATGAGATTGCAGGTTGGGGTAGGTAGATAATAGCCCACAGCTCCCTGGCATTTCACTTAAAAAAAAAAAAAAGACACCTCTTTGTCACACCACAAGGTCACAGGCCTCTAACCATACTTCCCACACAGTGCTCAGCACCAATTCTTTTACTTTTCCTCTTCGAAGAGTTCCTTCTTCTTGTCATCAACACTGGACACCAGTCCTAGAGTAGCTTTTCAAGAGATCTTTTCATCAAAGCTTATCTTGCCTTACCAAAAAATTCTCACATCTGGTGTTCAGAAAACTCCATTTTTTCCATATCATTAGATATACAATAATGATAATGACCTCCGAAGAAAAGGAAGGAGGAGGATATGTTTCCTTTTCTCATCTCAGAAATTATTCAATGCAGAGAGAAAGTAATATACTCTAAGGTAGGGAAGAAAGTGAGAGGCAGGGCTAGCCAAGATGAAAACACACACAGACAACAAGAGGTAGACTAGATCTGGCCTTTCAACTTGTCACTTTCTGCTACATGGCATTGAAGTGTGTTTTAAAAGTCCAGGGAGAGTTGCTCCTCAAAGAAATTATGTGGGAGGTATCTTTATGTTTTCCAGGTACCAATATATCAAAATGTACATGTCACCTCCCTAGATTAGCACCTCTTCACTACACATTGATATATCCATTTCTGTAACCATTTATCCAGTTTTAAGCCTTAGAGAAAACCCTCTTCATAGTCAGAAAATAAATACAGGGTATCTTTAGAAAAAGAAAAATTCACAAATATTGAATATTGTCTATTCTAATTTAAGAAAACTCTGTAATTAGAGAATAAATCTCAATATATAAAGAGACAAATGGAGCTACAACTATAACTTGATAAATATCTCAGGGCACAATGTGCTCATATTTTTCCCCTTCTTTCTCTTTTTTTTCCTCTCCCACCTTCTGAATCTCTCTTCCCTTCCATCCATATCATGTAAAATAGTAACTTCTATCATCATGGTAATTAATATTATTTTTTGAGAATTTTACCTCCAATTTTTAAATATTAGTGACTTACTCAGAAACTACTGATGAAGTTCATAGCTGATTCAACTCCCACAACAATCTTCATCTCCTTCCAAAAGGCTGAAAAGTGCCTGTTAGAGAAAATGGTGAGTGCTGTAAGCGTGACTGTGTCTGGGCTTGTGAGATACAGTTTACAGGAGTCTTTAGCATTTTCTTTTCTTTGAACATCTACCTTGGAGATGGGATAGGAGTGGAGAGGCCCAGTTTTTAAACCTTTTGGATTTGAACAAGGAAGGAGCAGGAAGTTACTTTAGTCCTGGTTTTTTAAGTACTGTAGGGAGCAAAAGAAGAAAGGGGAGAGTGAGAGAAAGTTGGGTAGCCATCAACGGATGATTGCTTAGAAGTTCCTGCCTCCTCTGTCTTCCTACTTCTCTCAACCCAACCCATATGAAACTGCCAGCTTCTCCTTGAAATTAACCATCTTTTGCATACCAAGAATATAGTTCTGTTTAGATAAATCCTTCTATGCAGAGTCATTAAAAAGTGGTGAAGGGTAGGGTAGCTAAATGGAGTCAAATGGGGAGAAATGGATGGCAAGAAATAAACAAGCAAATGAGCTTCATACCAGATTTCAAAGTCTGTGGTTTTACTTGAGCATGCAAATAAGACTTTTAAGATTTTTAAGTTAAAAATTTCATAGAATTTTGGAGTTATGAGTTAACTTAGAAATAGCAAAATATGACCAATTCCTTTCTCTCTTACATGAAGAAATTGAAGTCCACAGGGGTGAAGAGATTGTCTATATATGTAATAATAGTGATTAGTGATGTGGACCTTCAACCCATGTCACCCTAAAATAAAAGCAAAAGGATTTTGCAAAGAACTTAGCACCATATAAAAACATGAATATGTTTATGTGCTAGAGTCATATACATAGGGTATTATGTATAAGGCATTTGTCAGTCAATTGACAATATTTATTAGCATCATGAATTAAACATCCGTAGACACACTTAAAATAAGCAAGATAGACTAAGCTATAAATAACATTATTGTGACATATTTTAAATTTATCTGTTTCATATATGCAAAGAGAAGTAAAGAAAGGAAAGCAGGATAATATTATACAAGTTCTGACCTCAATATGATGGACATTTATCCGTTTCCAAAAATGAAATAAACCATCTCTGATTTCATCATGCTTCTAATATTTCTTTTAATACCTGAATTTTTAGCAAATTTAAAGTATCATATATACATATATATATATATATTTTTTTTTTTTTTAAATCTAGTCAATGTCCAAGAAACCTTGGGGAAGGTACTTAACCTGACCTGTTGTGAACATCAGATGAAGTATTTAATTTAAAAGTACTTAGCCTGGCATCTGGTATATAATCAGTACAGTGTTAGCTGTTTTTATTAGTAGTAAGCATTTTTTTAATGAAAAGAGTAAAAAGGAAAGGGTCACCTATATCCTAGAAAATGTAGGATTTGGCTACAAGCGTCAGTTCACTGTAAGCAACAGCTGGTCTCTTTATAGGGCTTAGGATACAGATTACATAAAATATATATATAGGAAGAGGAAAAGGGTAAAAACTTTCAAAGTTCACCAGTTGTAGCCTACAGCATTTCACTCAAGCTCATTAGGAAGTTTACATTTATAATGTAATCTCTTTGAAACAGATTTAATTTTTTTTGTAAGGATCTTGTAAATTAAAACTTTCCCAGGGGGCTAACCTAATACAAGTTTTTCCAGAGGTGGAATTCCTTCTGATCAAATATCTCAGAGCAGAAGAAAAATGGTTCACTAAAACTAGCATACTGGTTTATATAATTAGCAGTGAATATCAGAATACCAGGGGGCAGCACTAGCGATTAATAATACCCTTGCCTTCAGAGCTGCATTTAGCAAAAGACAGACATTTAACCTACATAAAAGAGCTGTGCAAATTAGCAAGCAGTACGTTGTCTCAGTCCAGCTGTTGTAAAGTATTACCATATGGCTTTATAGTACACCTTTATTTTACCTTGGAGATTAAAAAGCCTTTTAAAAAAATACTATTTCCTAAGGTTGTTCTGTGCTACACAAAAAATACCAGTGTATCTATACATTTTAGGGAAAGTGGCTAATGTGGGAAGCTTGCAGTTTACACCCTTACCTTTTCCTACTACCTCGCCTAGCCAAGATTCCTATGAATGAAGTCATACTTCCATCAAGCAAAGTAATTCAGAAGTGAATTAAATTCTGCTTCCAAACAATGTATGCAGAGACACTCGCTATGGAAAGGGCCACGCAGGGGCAAAGAGAGGGCCTACAGGGGTTTTTCTTTAACTTGAAACGAAAATGGAGCCCCTTAGCTGAGACAGACTGAGGGTCAAATGAAGCAGTCACCAGCACAGCGCCTGGCACCAAGTTGAGACAGATGATGGATGCATCAACAAATAATGCATTTCAAAATGTCATTAGGATAGAATCTCCTAAGTTTTCCATTCTTTGGAAGGACTATTCAAATCCACAGGAGCAGATACTATTCAGGAAGGCTGGTGACGAAAAATGCTAGATCCGGGATAAAGCCTTAAGTAGACAACTGTCAGGAAAGGGAGGTGAACAGATTGGAAGCCAATAGGGTAAATGAACAATGAGAGAACAGATGTTTTTTGAGCATCTCTACAAGAGGAAGACTTTATAACTGATGTGATCAAGACGGTTTATTACTAATTTTTAAAAAAAAAAATCAGTTAAAGCTGATTCTCACTTAAAAAAAGAGACATGCATACTTGGAATATTATAATTTAAAGCATAAATAAATGAGTATTATAGCTACAAACTGTTAATGTGGGACAATGTCTTTTGCATTGCAGAACATGGGTCCTCAAATCTGTTCTGTAAAGGATTAGCTAGTAAATAGTTCAAGGTTTTTTTTTTTTTTTAAGACAGAGTCTCACTGTGTTACCTGGGCTAGAGTGCCAGGGCATCAGCCTAGCTCACAGCAACCTCAAACTCCTGGGCTCAAGCGATCCTTCTGCCTCAGTCTCCCAAGTAGCTGGGACTACAGGCATGAGCCACTATGCCCGGCTAATTTTTTTCTATATATTTTTAGTTGTCCAATTAATTTCTTTCTATTTTTAGTAGAGACGGGGTCTCCCTCTTGCTCAGGCTGATTTCGAGCTCCTGACCTTGAGCGGTCCGCCCGCCTCGGCCTCCCAGAGTGCTAGGATTACAGGTGTGAGCCACCGCGCCCAGCCTATCTTGGTGATTTACCAGCCTGGCTCTTAGCTTTTCAGGTTCAGAAACTGATTTAATCAAGATACAGAGAAGAGATTCATTATCAGAGTTGGGCTCACCTTAACCAAGCTCACAAGATTGATCTGTAAGCCAAAATGCCAATTGACATTTATACAAAGAAATATAAGTGATAGAGCCCATCCTTTCCCCATTGGCAGGCCTACACAGAGG
>CAUYRT010010695.1:0-40863 GCA_963574885.1 Lepilemur ruficaudatus
GAACCCAGGAGTGCTTTTATTCCTGTACTGTATATAGTTTTTTTCACACACATACATACACACACATTTATGTAACCTTATTTCTGAACATGGAAAAGGAAACCAGGGAAGGATTCTACAAAATTCTGATAAAATGACAACTGGCTGCAACCTATATGTACATTTTTATTTTTTGCAGAAGTTCCCTTTAGGTTTAGGTGAAGTTCCTAGAAAACCTAGAACAAAAGTCTTCTAGACGTTTGTGGGCCAGACGGGTCAGACCTTAGAGTCAGTAAAACCTGTTTGAATTCCAGCCTCGCCATGACCTCTGTGTGACTTTGAGAAAAAACACTTAATCCTTGTGAAGTTCAGCATGGTGATTAATGTGTGGGTTCTAGAACCAGGTGGCCTGGTTTAAATAATCCAGATCTAAGCTTCCTAGCTGTGTGATCTTGAAAAAGACAATTGATTTCTCTGTGCTTCAGTTGGCCCTCTTGTAAGTCAATTCCTTTGTCATAATAGGATCACCCTTTTATAAATGTGAAGACTGAGACTTAGGAATGTGTGTCCAATTGTCAAAGTTGGGGTACAAACTAGAATGGTTTTATCTCCTAGTTCACTGTTTTTTTTTTTCTTTCTCTGTTCATCCAGATTATAGTGAACTTTATCCAAGTAAATTACTCACTTAGCACAGTTACTGAGTATGTGCCCTGTACCCAACAGCATCTGGGACTAGCTTCTGTCTCATGCTCAGCTATTTTGTTCTTACTATGTACTATGCATATATATTTTTTTCAGACAGGGTCTCACTCTGTTGCCGAGGCTGAGATGCAGTGGTGTGATCACAGCTCACTGCAACCTCAATTCCTGGGCCCAAGCAATCCTTGTGCCTTAGTCTAAGCACCACTCCTGGCTATTTCTTTTATTTTTTGTAGACATGGGGTCTCACTCTGTTGCCCAGGCTGGTCTCAAACTCCTGGGCTCAAGTCATTTTCCTGCTTCAGCCTCCCAAAACACTGAGACTACAGGTATGAGCCACCATACCCAGCCTATGCTATACATTTTGATATGCATAATATAGATTTCTTTTCACAACACCCATGTGAGTTAGGGACTCTTACACATATTCTAGATGGTAAAACTGAGCTCAGAGAGGTTAAGTGAATTTCCCAAAATCCTACAGTTGGAAAGTGCTAGACCTGAGATCCAAACACAAATCTGTGTAGTACCTAAGGCCATGGTCTTTCCATCATATCACGTCACAATGCTCACTCCATCTTTCTCCAATCAAATGGCCTCTCAGCTGCACTCCAGCCATCCCCCCATTACAATGGACACAGAACTCTATCAAGGCCCAAATACAGAGCCTCAAATAAAGCTGAAGGTGTATCAGCACTCACAGGCAGGGCCAGAAGTTTCTACAGCAAATGCCTATACATACATGTAAGTCTAGGCTAACATTGACTGAGGGGGCTGACATTTAATGTATGCCTCCTGTAGGCACCTGGCCTTGGGCATGCCATTTACATATAGTATTATATTTCATCCTCATATAAAACCTGCAAGGTAGGTGCTATTGCTCCATTTTACAGAGGAGGAAACAGAGGCTCAAAGAGGGGTAAATATCTTTCCAAAAGTCATCCAGCATCCCTGACTCCAACATACTTTTGAGTCCCCCCTCAGAGAGGGTCTGAACCCCACAGAACACTGTCTGAGAAGGCTTCATGGAAAAGATACAGCCCAGGTTGCACCTTGGAAAACATACCATACAGCTAAGATAACTCTACTGAGAACCAGTGAGCATGTTATGGTAGTTATGATTAGGTTTCCATGTACTGCTCAAATCAGATGTGTAAATATAATCAAAAACATTTCTGTTTGCAGCACAGACCTCCAGCAGATTCTACCCAGCATCCTAGTTCTGAGGAAAGATAATAAATTAGCTCTAATTAGCTTTCCCACATGCTGAAGTAAGTTTCTCTTGTCACCACTTTGCAAACAGGAGAGGGGGAGGCTCCACCGGCTTCTGCTAAGGAAGTGGTGTGTGGCGGCATGGTGGGTACAGCCCTGGCCAGCACGTGACTTTCGGTTCCCTATTGTCGTGTGTGACTGTGGACAAGCCTTTCTTACCCTCCAGGCTTCATTTCCCTGTATCAAATGAGGGGCTCAGACTAGGTTCCTTCTCCTCTCACACAGGGAGAGTCCCCGACTCTACTGCCCTGGAGAATTTCCCAGCTTGAAGCGCCAACCTCATCTGTGCATAATTAGAGTTACTGAGTATTTACTGTTTATCAGGCACTGACCCTGATACTGGGGATACAAAGATAACTACGAACTGGTTCCGGTCTTTAGGGAACTCCCATTGGAATGAGAGAATAATAATAACAGCTGCTCATCCCTAAGTGCCAGAAACTTGGCCATGCCCATCCAGTTATGTCATTTAATCCCTGCAGGAGACCTTTGAGATAGGATTGTTGTGATCTGCATTTTATAGACGGGGAAATACTCTCAGAGAGGGAGGATACTCCCTTCCCCATAGTTTCATTGCTAGTAAATGATGGAACCATAATTCCAGTTCAGAGCCTGATCTCTTAACTACTAGATTATATTATCTTGCCCAGAAAGTATTGGATAATATAAAATAAAGAGATAGCAGGTCATAGGGAAGCCATAGGATGGTGAGATGAGTTCCATCTGGGTGATCAGGGCTGGCTGAGTTGGGACGGTGTCTGAACAGAAGCTTGAAGGAAAAAAATTTTGAAGGCTTTTAATACATTGATATGGAGAGGGAAGAACATTTTAGGTGGCAGAGTCAAGACATAGAGGCAGGAAAGGAAGATGCGTGGCATGGGTAAGAGAGTATGTTGTGTAAAGGGAGCCTGGCAGAACATGAGACTGGGCTCTGTGCTACATTCATTCAAGTGACAAATGGCTGTGGAGAGCCTGCTATGTGCCAGATACGGCGACAGCCTCTGGGCATAGCATGGAGACAGCCCACACCCTCAAGGAACTCAATACTCAACTGCAGTGGTTCTCAACCAAGGGCAGTTTTGCCCCCAGAGGACATTTGGCAATGTCTAGAGGTAGTTTGGGTTGTGACCACTGAGGTGGTGCTGCTGGTAGGGTAGAAGCCAGGGATGCTGCAGAAGATTCCACGATACACAGGACGGCTCCCACAATAAATAATTATCTGGCCTAAAATGTCAATAGCCCTGGTACTATGACAAGCGAGGGTCAGCTCATGGGGAATCCTGCAAGCCAGGCTGAAGTATTTGCCCAGGCCTTTTCCAGAGCAGGTGGCCTCCGACAACCAAAACAGAAGAAATGACAACAGCAAAACCTTGCCATGGCAAGTGACCTCCCAGCACAAAAGGAATCAGTCCAGTTGCCTGAGCTCTTTTATTATAGGCCTGGGATAACCTGAAAATGCTCTTCTACTACCTCTGTCTCGGAATCACGCAGGCTTATGAGAACGTATGGTTCACTGAAAGGGAATGTCAGATGGCTTCTTCTTCCTCATCGAATTAAGTAACTAGTGTCTCTGCGCAAGCTCTGCGCAGTTGAGGAATTTATTACAAATTACCTAATCACTTGGTTCTCCCATGAAAAGGAAATAGACCAAACCATGGCTAACACTCTTCACCCTGAACATTTCAATGTACAGCAGCTGGGCTGGAGTCAGTTTATTAAGTTAAGCAGTATTTACTGGACCTAGCTTGTGAGTGTCCATGTGGTGGAGCTTAAATGCCTTTTAAAATGAAAGTCCACTTTTCATGATTATCTCAAGCACACCCGGCTCTATTCTGCTTTTCAAGGACACGGATTTAGCTGTGGCCATGAGGAACCTTCAGATGCCACTCCAAGAAAGAGAAGGTACCGACCGGTGCATTCCAAGGTGACTTCCCAAAACGGGCACTCCCTGGCTTTTGATCTTGCATGCTTGTTTGGACACCACCTCTGTCCTTAGCTGTGAAACCTTGGGCAAGCCATTCGCTTAACCTCTCTGAACCTCAGTCTCTTTATCTAGAAAAAGGGAGGGTCCTAGGATTGTTATTAGGATTAATTGTAGAGAAGAAACGGGCATAAAGCGCCACACTTGGCCCAGAGCAAGAACTCAGCTAATCGTAGCTGATGTTGTCGGGTCATTTTCTCACCCAGAACTGGCTGCAGGGATGTGAAAAAAAAAAAAAGAAAGAAATGAGGATACGCTATTGTGGTGTAGTCACTTTTCTTGTCTAATAAGGGAAGGAAAGAAGAGAAGGGAAATTCCTTGTGGACTAGAAGCTTCTTAGCAATTCATGCAGTTTAGGCTAAGTCTCTGGGTCCAGGCAGAGGCTGGCAAGTAAGCTCTCAGACAGATTGGAGAATAGGAGGAAAAATCAATTAAAAGGGCCTTTCAGTGAATGAAGGGTGACAAATGCCCAGGGTGAGTCCCGAGGGGAGACCTGTATTTCCATAACAGGCGAGGCCTGTCCCTTTAACCCATAGGCACCACGCGGTGGAGTTTTCCTGGGTAAAGTCCGTTACTGGCAATGGGTGTGCTGCACGTGATTAATGACCCTGGTTATGGGCCGGTTAGCAGCAGAGAGCTCCATCCATCTCACTTCATGGAAGCATCACGTACCATTTATTGTCTGCAGCCAGGATGTGTTCCTTTGCCATTAGGTAAATGCCTTCTTCCCGAGTAGGCATGGCCACTCCTGCACTGGTGCCCCCATGTCTCCGTTGGACACCTACTAGGAAGCAAAGGCTGGACAAGCCCAAGAAGTAACAGACAGTGACCATGGCCAGCGCTATTTCACAACCTGCTCTCACCTGCTCTCAGCTACTTCCTGTCGAAGGGACATTCAGCCCAGGGACTCATAAATATTATGGCTTTAAAATCCATCTGAGGGAAAGAAGGAAAGGCACAGCATGTTAAACAAATTCTTGCGCTCATTTTCTCCTGTAAAAAGAAGCCTTCCAAACTCATTTTTTTTAAAAATAATGCCTATCATTTATGGAGTGCCTCCTCTGTGCAGACAGTGTGCTACCCTCATAAGAGCTCTGTAAGAAGTGCCCTGTATCATCTCCATGTTACAGTCAGGGAAGCCGGAGTAGAGAGAGGAGAAGTAACTTGCCCTGGGTTAGACAGCTGGAAGGTGGCCATGCGGTCTCACCCGGAGTCCTGCAGGAGGATTGTGCTCCTCACTGTGGTGAGGTACTGCAAATCTGTCTCCTTCAGAGAGGAGCGTGGGCCGGTATAAAACTAGTGACAAACTACAGATACAAGTTTCTGTAAGGAAGCACAGGAGGAAAAGGAGAGCATTCATTTACCCCACAGTTACTTATTAAATTCCCGCTATGGCCAGGCATTGTGCTAAGTTCTGTGCATGTTAATGGTGAATGAAAGAGATAGTCCCGGAGCTCACCTTCTACCAATGAAGAGGAATGATAATAGTAACAGCAATGCCAGCTACTAGTTATGGTTTGTTGTACACCTATTGCTATAATAAGTATCTTACATACATTATCATGTTTAATCTACACCATAATCAATGAAGAATGAGTGATAATCCATATGTTATAAATGAAGAAACGGTAGTAAAGAAAGTTTGAGTCCTCTCCCCCAAATTCATATATTAAAACCCTCTGTTCTCATGCCTGGGATTAGTGCTCCTGAGAAAGAGACTGCAGAGAGGTAGCTATGCCCCCACCATGTGAGGACACAGCTAGACGGCACCGTCTCTGAACCAGAAAGTGGGCCGTCATCAGACATTAAATCTGCTGGCACCTTGACCTTGGAAATCCCAGCCTCCAGAACTGTGAAAAATAAAATTCTGTTGTTTATAAGCCAGCCAGTCTGAGGTATTTAATATTTTGCTATGGCAGCCCAGAAGAACTGAGACAGTTTAAATAACCTGGCCAAGTTTATGTGGTCAGTAGGTAGTGCACCTGTGCTTTGAATCCACACAGTCTGACTCCGGCCTGTGCTTTTAAAATCCTGCACAAGTAATTACAGGTGTGTTGAGATTTCCTGAGAGCTTGGCGGGGAGCAGATGGGATGGTGAGGGGGTGATGTGCATTTAGAGCAGGAGGAACTAGCACAGCCTAGGGGCTAGGGGTGAGGCCAAGAATGGATGAAAGGGAAACACATGAAGATGGGTCTGAGGAAGGACAGGAAGGGAGAGTTTATCCCAATGTCCAGTGACTCTGAAGAGCCCACCATGTTTCAGATATATAGAGACCAGTGTAGCTGAAGCGTTTCAGCTAAGGAGAATGGCATGATATGAAGCTGGGTGTGTGGGTCAGTGTCCAAGTGATATAGGGCCCAGTAGGCTGTGTTAAAAATTTTTGAATTTCATTATATAGACCCTAAGCAAGAGAGGAAAAGAACTATGTCAAAGATGGCTACTTAGCCACAAAAAATTTGTGATCTTCCTTTTATAATGTGGGGTTGTTCCTGGTGGGGAGGGAAGCTGCCTAAACAGGGACTACGTGTCCTGGCTCCCCGCCCCCTGCTTCCCAGGTATGTGCACATTATTATTTCTCACCAAGGAATGTGAATGGAAGCGACGTGTATCATTCCCAGGCTGGGCTTTGGAAGAGGCAGGTGTGCCTTCTGCAGGTTCTTTCTACATTTCCACTTCCTGGAAAGAGACTTCTGTGAGCAGAGACATCTGTGATGGCAGAGCCACAGTGTGGAAGGATCCTGCCTGGGTCCCTGAATCGCCATGTGGCACACACCTCCATGTGGATGGGATTTCTTGTGAACAAGAAATAAATCTTCACAAGGTTAAGCCACTGACTGAGACTCAAATGCTGAGTCTTTTTTGTTACAGTGGGTAGTGTTAGGATGACTAATTATGGGGACTTTATTGGTATTTTAAAGGGATTCCTCTGACATGGTATGACGGAGATGATTGAGAGGATTCACGAAGACCCACGGTCCAAGCGAGAAGTGAGGGTTGCTCAGAGCATTCCCAGGATTCAAAGAGCTGTGCGCTCCGCTGCAAGGCTTCTTTACGTCTTCCATTCTGATGGCACATTGAACAGAGAGAGTGACTTGAAAATATGTCAAATTCAACCTTTCTGGAGCACTTTGAATTAGTTTATGTAGTACTTTCATGGTTTACAAAGCATCGTTTCGTTAGAAATGAGCAAGGAAGGAACTAGGTACAGTGCAGATAACGGTGATGTTAAATAACTCACCCCAAATCCCACTGCTGGGATCTTCACAAACCCACGCACCCTGACTTGCCCAGTGGGTGCTCATGAGCTCAGGAGCGGAGGTCAAACAGATCCGGTGGATCTTAGACCTTTCCTCGGCTAATTATTAGCTGTAGTTTGTGGCAACTGACATGGTTTATATCAGTTTCCTCAGCTGTAAAGTGACAGTAACACTAGCACTCATCTCATGGGGTTGTTCGAAGGATTAAAGATCTTAGTCAAGACTATGGTGCTTAGAGAAGGTTCAAAAGAGGAAGAAGTTATTATGCTATTATTATCACTGTGCGATTATGGGAAGACTTATTTTAGACCCGCGACCCGCACCCCGCCCCCCATTTCTTGTTAAAAGCTGTTATACTTTTTTCTCTAGAAGGCAGTCCTTTTCCCCAGCATCTCCATGGTTCACACCTGGCTCATTCAGGTTCCTACTCAAATTACTCCTCAGTCTTGCTTCTCAGACTACCCAGTCCCAGACAGGCCCTTAGCACTGCCAGCCCCTCCCAAGCCTGCTTTCCTTCCTTGTCCTGGCACACATCACCACCTGACATTATAGAGTTTTCGTGTATGTGTTAATGTCCCGTCTCATTCCACTAGAATGGGAGCTCCGTGACAGCAGGGATTTTATCTCTCGTTCACAGCTGTATCTCTGGCATCTAGTGTGTGTGGCATAGAAGGAGCCTAATACACATTTGATGAATGAATAGAGGAATAAATGATGATTTTATCACATGTGTGCTATATTCCAGGCCCTAGCTTTACTTCAGATCTTACTGTTTCTTTTTCTTCTGTGGTGCCCTGGTGGATCATTTATCAATCCAAAGCCTGGGTACAGATTTTATTCTTTTTCCCCTCTTTAAGTGCTACCCTTCACACAGGATCTCTACTTCCTAATATGCTTCCATAAAATGTCTATGCCTGAGACAAGGGGTCTGCAGCCTTCCCAGAATGGGTGATGGGCCCCGGCTTCGGTGTACAGCAGTTCCCTGAGGCATCCATCCCCAACACTGTAGAGCACACACAGGCCTCCACGCCACCCAAGTTGTCAAAGCCTACCAACTAGAATCATGGTTCAAAACTCAACTGGACCACAGAGCCACCTTGGTATACGATCATGTGATATGTCTCCACCAAGATTTTTTAAGTTTTATTGCAGTATATTTGATATAAAATAGATTGCACATATTTAAATAATTTAATGAGTTTTGACCTAGGTATATACCTGTGAAACCATCACCACAATTAAGATAATAAACGTTTCCATTATACCCCAAAGTTTTCTTGTGCTCTTTTATGATGTAATCCTTCTTACACATCCCCCTATTCACACCCCCCCACACACATACATACATACATCATACCCAAGAGACCACTGATTTACTTTCTTCCATGCCAGTTAGTTTTTCATTTTATAGCAATTTATATAAATGGGATCATATAGTATAAAACCTTTGGGTTCTTTCTCTTAACATAATTATTATGAGATACATCCATGTTGTCAGGTGTAGCGATAGTTTGTCCCTTTTTGTTGCTGATTAGTATTCCATTATGTGGCTGTACCACGATGAGTCTATCCACTCACCTGTTGGACCTTTGGAAGTTTATGATTTTTAGCTATTACAAATAAGGCAGCTATGAACATTTATCTATGTGCAAGTGTTTGTGTGGACATTTGTTTTCATTTTCCTTTGTTAAATATTAATACCCGGAAGTGGAATTTCTGGGTTGTGTGTATACATTTAACTTTTTAAGAAATTGCTAAACTACTTCCCAAAGTGGTTGTGACATTTTGTTACAGCACCATATGAAAATCCCAGTTGTTCTTTTTTCTTGCCAACACATGGTTAGTCTAATTAATTTTAGTCAGTCTAGTAGGTTGTAGTGGTATCTCTTTGTGCTTTTAGCTTTCAACTCCCTAATAATGAATGGTTTTCGGCATCTTTGCATGTGTTTGTCTTTATCTCTTCTTTGATAGAATATCCATTATTATAAGGTTATCTTATTTTTGAGTTGTAAGAATTTTCTAAAGATATTTTGTATAATCCAGATACAAGTTCTTTGTCAGATAAATCTTTTGCAAATATTTTCTGCCATTCTGTGCCTTGACTTGTCAATTTCTTCTCCAGGTTCCTTACGAGGGCAGTTTTGTTGCATCCCCCCTCCTAGAAACTAGAACACAACAATTTTAAACATTAAAAATGTTATGTAAATTTCAGTTCAATAATTGGATAAACTCTAAATACTTCATAGCCAACCACATGAAAGGTGACTGTTTTCTCAATTTACCAATCTGCAAAATCCAGATATTATCTATTTCATGAGGTTGTTGCCAGAATTAATAATAGTAAATAAATATCTAGACCCATGCTTAGCATATAGTAAGAGTTCAGTAAGTTTTCACGTCATTTTATTTTGTGGTCCCAGGGAGGAGAAATGGGACCAAAGGATAGAAATCTTAGAGATGCAGATTGTTTGAATTTAGTGAATTTTTTTCCAGTGTTGTCCAATAAATGAAGTGTAATAGGCTTCCATATAAGATGCTGAGCTCCCCACCATTGGCAGCATTTAAGTAGAGAGAAATTAATTTGATCATGTTCTAGAAGAGGTTGTTGCTTCTTGGGAGGAACACTGTACTTCTCATGTCTTTTCTGTTCCTAGAAAAAAATGGGTCCCTGATAAGAGATAATGATAACAAAACAACAGCATGTCATTATATATAACATATTATATATAACACTTTATAGAATACATATTCTAATATATAATACATATATACTGTGGCATATTATATGTAAAAATAGTAAGATATTAAGGATATCCTGCTGTGCTAACTATTTGAAAAGTATGTATTACCATTATTCAACTCCTTAAGATAACAGTGAATGTAATCTATATTTGACAGATGAGAAAAATGAATTCAGGTTGTTACATAGCTTACCCAGCATATAGCTTAGAGGAATGGAGACTTGAATGCAGGTCTTGCAATGGACTGAATGTTTCTGTCCTTGCAAAATTCATGCATCGACACCTTAATGCCAATGTGCTGGTATTAGGAGGTAGGGCCTTTGGAGGTGATTTGGTCATCAGGGTGGAACCCTCATGAATGAGATTAGTGTCCTTTTAAGAAGAGGCCAGAGAGCTAACTGGCAGTCTGTAACCTGAAAGAGAGTCCTCATGAGAACTTGACCATGCTGGCACCTTGACCTTGAACTTCCAGTCTCCTGAGCTGTGAGAAATACATTTCTGTTGTTGATTAGCCACCTAATCTATGGTACTTTGTTACTTGCTATAACAAAATATAGCAAGCTTTGTTACAGCAAGTAACAAAGTACCCTAGACTAAGACAAGGTTTGTCCGTGTTAAGTCCATGCTTGCAGCCCAGGCGCCCGCTTCCCCACAGGCTGTGGGCCAGTGCTGCTAACAGGGGCCCGACACCTTGTGTCTCCACACCCCCGCACCTCCCCTGCCCTCTGCTGCAGACCGTCTCTGAGTCAGCAGGAAGTATTTAGGTCTTGGTCCCCAGCAGCCGAATTTCACTTCTTTTGGCCCATGAAGTGGCCAAAGCCCAGGGCAGCCAGGCCTGAGGTCAGCTACCCGACTTGCCCTCCACCCGGCATCATCAGCCGGATCTCAGCTTCCTGAGGAAGTGACATTCACCACCTCCAGTTGAAACAGGTCTTTCCCAGGCTTCTCCTTCTGGCATATGGAGTGTTTATTTGTTTTGGAAGTCCTCAGAAGTGGCAGCTTTCTCATCACACAGCAGGATGAAATGTCCCCATTTGGTGCCTGTCCGTCCAGCAGACAATATTTATGCTGTCATTGCAAAGCTGTTGGACCCTTAGATCCTAATCATCCAAAGACACTTTTGTGGCTCCTGAAAAAACTAGGCCTGCTCTTCTGCAAGCAAGCATCTGCCTCACTGCCATCCTCATTACCGGCTCCTGTTGGCAAGAGAACCATGGTGATGTGTGCCTGCTTGTGCCATACAGACATGGTTACCTAGCAACCAGCAGGGGCCACGGGGATTCATCCTTGTGTTCAAACACTGTGGAATTCCTAAGCACCTTGGGTGCAGGGGAGAAGAGAAGCATGCCATGAGAATCCTTGAGAAAGTGGCTTTTCAGGCAGGAGCTCCCTTGGGCAATCCTGACCCTCCGTGACTACTGAGCCTGGGCTAGTTACGTAACTCTCAGGGTCTCAGTTTGCTAACCTAGAAAGTGGAGCACAAAAATAATACCTAATTCATACAAATATCACAAACATAATATATGATGGAAAATATAAAGCACAGAGGACAGCACTGTATATTAAGTAGATGTTTAACAGACGTTATTTCCCTTCAGAGTACATTTATTTTTTCTATGACACAGATCTAAGCACCTGAAGGACCAGAATCTCCTTACCCCTACTCTGCTTTAGTAAATCCCTGTGTCCTTAAGGAAGTCTCTTAACCTCTCATTTATTTTCCTCACCTGAACTGTGGAGGCAATAATAAGTTTTGTTCTGCAGCCCACTTGAAATTAGGGTTATGAAAAAGCTCTGGAAATCAGAATACAAATGCAAGACGTAACCTAAATGTGTTGCTGGTAGTACTTTCAGTTGAGAGGAATGTAGCAGCACCAGGAGGTTTACTAGAGGTCTTTGTCCAGTAATAGCTTTTCCTTCATCTGGGTACAGTCCTGGTGTTCAAACTGCTGCCAAAGATATTTGAAATCCATATTGAAGTCCACCTACCTACCGCGTTTTTTTGTTTATTTTTAACTTTAATCTCTCTGTTTGTTTTAGGAAAGGTGTTCCATCTCTAACGCCAAGAGAGTCCATTACCAGGGCAGATGAAAAAGTTTCATGGGAGGTAGTTAAATGAATTAGTTTGGAAAAACTCAGGGCAGAATGACCCAAAGGATGAACATGAATTAGGTAGCATTGTGCAAAGTTCTTTGATTCTGAAGTGAGGTAAATATAGGTTCAAGTCCTCCTGGTCTACCACTTTCTAGCTCTGAGGACTTGCAAAGCCTCCATCTTCTCATCTGTAAAATGGGTGTAATACAACTTATTTTGCAAGGAAGTTGTTGAAAGGATGAGGGTCGGTGAATATAAAGTGCCTATGAAGGTGTCTGGCAAATAGAATATTCACAATATAGGATATATATTAGATAAAATAGTAATAATAGTGGTAATATGTTGTAGGAGGAAAGCAGAGTCCCAGTTGGAAGAATGGTTCCAAACATTTGGTCTAAGCAACACAAATATGAACCACTAATAAGATGCATGAGATCAAGAGGCAGGGAGATGAAAAAGAAGTCAGTAGGCAGACTGATGGAGACATAGAATTTGGGCCAAAAAATAAGTCTGAGTTTTAGATCCCCAGCTGAAAGGTACAGAGCAGGATGTCTTGGCCACTTGGGAAGTTCTGTCCTCATGCCTTTGCTTTTACAGGCCAGCGCTTGTTTCTTCAGGACTCAAATGACAACCCCCCTGCAGAAGTGCCTGATGGAAATAGGTTGTTAGCAAGAGGGGAGGCTGGGATGCTCCAGGCACAGCGTTCTGACCAATGACGCGTCTGCATTCTGCACTTGGAGTCGCAACTCTTGCATGTCAGGGAGTGCGATTTCCCTTAAGAGTTGCCCATGTGACTAAGTACCCCTCAGGTTAGTGGAGTGAACTGTTTCCCCAACTTCAGTTTCTTCTTAATCAGGTAAAATCTCAGCACATCCAAGATGCCTTTTGGCCATTGTCTCACTGACTTCTTACCTCAGGGAGCCTAATTTGAAGGAGTTGCTGGAAGAAAAGAGAGAGAGCTTGAAATGAATTCAGTCAGAGTCGGTCGTCAGCCAGACCTTTGGCAGGTGGAGTTTCCCAGCTTCCTGACTGCCAGATGCCACAGCTGGCCCCTGAGATGCACCTGACCCCACGAAGGTTAGGACCGACAGGAGGTAGAGATCTGGTTCTGTTACTAACATCCACAAGAGTGGCTTTCTTCTGTTAAATCCGAGTCTAATTATCATCTATTCATATCACAGAATTCAGGGAAATCACAGAGCAGACTAAGACCAACACTGCATGTGGGTGCCTCACTTTGCAATAGCTGGGTCAAAGAAAAGTGGTGTAGAATTCACCTGTATAAACACTTGTCTCTTCCGTGCTATTGAGGTAGGAAGGGTGTTGAATTTATGATGATGATGGATATTCTGTACCCTATCAGGAAACCTAGGGCATGTTATTTTATCACATTGAGCCATAATTTTCCAATAGTTTAAATAAGGAGGTAAACAAATAATGCCTAAGCCTCCCTTAGACTCTAAAACAAATACACTTCCAAGTGAAATACTTATCAACCAGACTTGAATGAGCGGGCCAGTGATAGATCTTTACACTTTCACAAAAGCAGTCCAGGTTCAACTTCCAAGTAATACAGTATATTTCAATTGGTCTGCTTGGTGTTTGAAAGGTAACACGATTAAGAATTAATAGACCTAGGATCTTGATATTATTCTGTCACTAATTTGCTGTGCATCAGTGGGTAAGTCACCTCCCCTCTCTGTACCTCAGGTGTTTTTTGGTAAGATAAGGACCTTGAGCCAGATAACTTCTAAGGCTTTTTCTGCATGAACATTCTATAATTTCATATTAATATAATTGCAATAATTTTTAAATACTTCTATCTTTACTATGATCTTAAATGAAAAATTTAAACATTTCTCTGTAAAGCCCAAGTCTTACCTCTAGTCTAACCTGGTGCATAGCTAGCGCTTAGTAAATGGTGGATGGGGGAATGAATACTCCTGCTTACAGCCATCTTTTATTTTCCACTGGCTCTGACTTTCTAGCTGTGTGACCATTGGCACATTGCTTAATGTCCACAGCTCAGATTCATCATCTATAAAATGGAGATAGTGGTAGAACCTGCATCATAGAGTTGCTGTAAGGATAGAAATGAGTTGTTATTGGTGAAATACTCCAAACAGTACCTGGCACACAGAAAGCTCTATGTAGGTGTTAGCTATCATCACCCTCATCACCATTCTCCTCATCCCCATCCTTCTCCTCTCTGGAACCACCATTGTCACCATCCTCCTCTTCCTCATCACCACCACCACTGCTTACTCTGCTGTTCCTTATATCCACATTGTCCTCAGAACTCTTCTCCAGAGGCCAATGTCGTTGAGTCAGATATTACTTTCTTTTACTTTTGGGTTAACTCTCTTTAGCCATATTAAGAACCAAACTAATGTCTTTCTTCAGCATTTTGGGAAGCAAGTTTTATCTTGTCTGACAATACCCACCTGCCTTTTTTGTTTCTCTTAGATCATTTCAAACTGCAGTAACACAGTTACTTTACTTTCAAGCATATCACGTCTTCTCTACTCTTGCCAACACCTTCCATTGGCTTGACCAAGGCCCTTCATTGCTTTCTCTCATTTCTAAGAGATAACACTGGTGATATACTAATGAACATTTTGTAAAGGTGCTTGGGTTTCAGTCGAGTGGGACTCCTATCAAATTTCTGCATAAGTCACAATCGTCGTGGCAGTGTTCATTCGGTTAGTGGAAGTGTATTCACTGAGTGTCTTCTGTGTGCCAGGCTCTGTTCTAGGTGCTGACCATTGATTTCATCTGTTGAACATCGCCCCATTGAGACCCTTCGGTTAGAGGTAATCACTTTTTATAGGTAAACTTTTTATATGTACAGTAACTACTTTCATTGACAAGTGCTGGATGCCAGAGATAAGCTGCATACAGCATGCTTGTCATCACTGAATAGCTCTTTATCTCAGGGCGACAGATTGGTAAAAGGATTACTTACAGCAGCTTGGTAAACTCTAAGAGAAAATAAGCATCCTGCTCTCTGAGGTCTCCTTTCCTTTTTTTTTTTTTTTGGAAAATATTAATATCTTTTATTTAATCAGACGTGAAAGAGATTTCAAGAATAAAACCATTCTTCCCACTAATTTTGTTAATTAAATTAGGCACTTTCACATCAAATTTTTAAAAGTGTAATAATTTTTCATTTAAAAATGTTATTGATATTAACATGTAATTATGTACTCTTGATATTTTTAAATGAATTCATAATTAAATATTTTTAATTTTTACCATCGAAATTACTATTATTTTTTATTTCAGCATATTATGGGGTTACAAATGTTTAGGTTACATATATTGCCCTTGCCCCCTGTTCTTTCCCGAGTCAGAGCTTCAAGTGTGTCCATCCCCCAGACAGTGCGCATCGCACTCATTATGTATGTATATACCCCTCCCCTCCTCCTTCCTCCCACCTGCCCGACGCCTGATGAATGTTATTCCTATATGTCCACTTAGGTGCCGATCAGTTAATACCAATTTGCTGGTGAGTACATGTGGTTCTTGTTTTTCCATTTCTTAATCTCTAAAGTGGGCATGATCCACCTGCTCTTCAGATTCTTATGAGGCAATGCTCCAGCTTCTCGTCTCCAGCTACACATTCTCTCTAGGAAGCTCTGCCAGTCCCATGGCTGGGGATACCAACCGTCTGCCACGGACTCCCAGGCCAGTCCTCGCTCAGGTCCAAGTCTTTGTAATCATTCTCTACGCTTCTCCTTCTTTCACACTTCACATTCATCCGACAGCGGATCCTGCCAACTCTACCTTCAGAATCTATCCCGATTCTTCACGTCCCCTCTGCTCTAATCCAAGCCAGCATCTTGCCTCCCGGGACCATTGCAATAGCCTCCTGGGTCTCCACTCGTCCAGCCTTGCCAACCTGCAGTCAGCTCTCCACGGAGCAGCCAGAGTGACCATTTCAAACTGAAGTCAGATCATGTCACTCCCCTTCTCAGACTTCCTTGTGGTCTCCATGTTATGCTCAGGACGCAAAGTTGTGTGAAGGCCCCACAAGGTCCACAGGACCTGGCCTCCACCTACCACTTTTCTCCTTGTTCACTCTGAGCTACTCATTTCCTTAGTGATCCTCAAATGTGCCACTTCCAATGTGAAGACTTGTTCCCTCGTCCTCCATCTCTTTGCCCCCAGGTATCTGTATGGCCCTTCCTTCACTGCACTGAATCTCCGCACCTGTGTTCCTTTCTCAGAGACCTGTTTCCTGGCAGCCCAGCCTGAAGTAGCACCGTCATCATGTTCCACGAACCCACTGCTTTAGTAACCTTCATAGCATCTATCTTTGCATTTTAATAGCTGTTTATTTATTTATGAAATGATCCTCAACTAGAATGTCAGCTCCCTGAGGGCAGGGATGTTGTCAGCCTTGTTCATTTCTATGTCCCCAGGAGGCTATGGCATATGGTGGCACTCAACAAATATTTTTTGAATGAGCAAATGAATGAATGAACATTAAATAAAAGTATATATTTAAAACACAAAGCTTTAAGCTTCAAGTTTGGATAATTGGTTACTTCTTGTTCCTTCTGGCTCACTTCCCCCTCCCCTTACCCACTTAGAAACCCTGGCCCTGGTCCTGCTGAGGGTGTTACACACCCAAAGGTGTCCTCACAGCCTTCTTTCTGTCCCCTGAGACATTAATCAAAGTCCAGCCTCCTGGTGTTCCTCTTCTTAGGTTCATTCATTCTAAAATACACTGCCTCTCTGTTCTAGCAAGGCCAGGGTATTTATTTTTCTGAATTAAAATTTTAAAAAAGCATGAAAGAAAAGAAAAAAGACAGAAAACGTAGTGACCATTACATTTTACAATGAGTTGATAAGTTGTTGGTTTTTCTTTCATTGCTTCCTGTCTTTGGAGATTTGTATCCAATGCTTTAGCATAATTAACCCACATGAACGATTCACACAAAAGGGCCATTTTCAGGGTCTCCTTGTTTTAAGCTCCCTGTCTCTGGCATCATGATCACTCCAGCCAAACCTTCCCCAGATTTCCCAACACATTAATCTTCTGCTCTCATCCATTAATGGAGCTCAGCACATTCACTTGTGTGCCAAGTTTAGTCTGCATTTTAGAGACTGAGAAGCAACCAGGCCACCAGCTTGCAAACATCTGATCGTTCCCAAGCGTGGTGGACAGATAAGGGCATTGGCACCGGAGACTTGGGTTCAAATCCAAGCTTATCACGTTTATGATCTTGGACCAATCATTTACTGTCTGGGACCCTCTGTTTCATCATCTATAAATGATCCTCCTCAGGGTTGTTATGAAGATTAGAATAAAGAATCATTCAAAAAAATGTGTTGTTCTGAGTGAATTAACAAATGCAAGTTTCACCTCTTTCCCACGTTGGGCTTTTCCTCTGACAATGGTGACATTCATACACCCCCCCATTTTTTTTTTTTTTTTTTTGCAGAGAGAGGGCTATAGGCCCAGCAATAGGACCTTAGAGACACCCCACAGTGGCACACTGTGTAAGAATTATTTACTCAGTTCACAGAAGTGTCAGAGTCTTAAAGTCTTAGGAGTTACAGTATCATTGGAGCATTTTTTTAACTTGCAAACTGTTTCAAAAGAAGTATTTTGGAGAACCAGTGTAGTATTTGGAGCACAGTAGGCATTTAACATTAATATTTACATATGCATTGAGTGGTGAATGAATAAATACAATGAAATGTGTAATACAAGCAAAAGCAGAGCTTCTCTGGTAACAACAGAGCAGAGGTCTTAAAAGCCTGTGTCCTGGGTCCTCGCTCATCTCAGGAAATAACCTTTGAAATATGACCACCAGAACTTTCTAGCTTCTTACAACACAGTTTGGATGCCATTCATTAATATGGCCCCGAAATGCCATCCCCACTGCAGATACGTCTTCTACGGCATTTCTGATGAGATAATTATCTTGTTGCTTCTTGGGGGGTGGGGGCAATGGTAAAGGGAACAACTCATTCTAGTTGTGGGGATTTGCAATTTTAAGAAATTCTTCTTACTGAGACAAAATCTGCACCTTGAAGTTTCTGCCCGTTGGTGTGGTTCATTTCACTGATCTCATCGGTCCATTCATTCTTTCGTCCATTCATTCGCCTTAAACACACGTTAAGCATGCATTCTGCGTGCTGCCTGACGCTCCAGTCTGGCGCATGCAGAGGACCTTTCTGTCTTCCTTTTAAAGTTTTTCTTCTTATGGTGTCACATTCGATGAAGATCAAAGTAGATTTTTACTGAAGGTTTTCTTGAGCAAAGGGAGAATCACAGCACGCAATATGCAGCAAGAACTTCTTAAAATATGCTTTCCAGATATTTAGCTTCATGAACCTATTCAATACATCACCAACTCAGCTAACCACCTCTTCCTGTTAGCCCCCTGGTCTCTACCTTTCTCTCTCCCTCATTAATTCCCCTCCCAAATGTTTTTTTTTTTTTTTTTGCCCTAGGTAGCCCCAAACCCTTTCCTATATAATTTGATCTAGGCCTTTTCTAGGCTTCTGCTTAACGCATCATCCTAAGCATACAAAAGTTCCTCCTGGTGGCCTGCCCTTCTAAGAATGTATGGGAAGAAAGAAATTATAATTAATTATATGCTATTTTTAACCCCATTTGACAAATAGATTATAATTAATTGTACTTTTTTTTTACCCTATTTTACATAAAGGAATAAGATGTGGTCCCAGCCCTCAAATAATTATCACATTAAATATAGTGTAATAAGTATTAAGATTCACTCATTTAACAAATATTTATTGAGCATATACTACATGTCAGTCACTGTTCTAGGTGCTACGGATAATACAATGAACAAAATAGACAACGTTCCCTACCCTCATAAAGCTTGCATTCTGTAGGAGGGAGATGGACTGATAGTAAATAAATAGATAAAAATATAAGTGGCTCATATGAAAATAAATGTAATGGAGAAAAATAAAGTAGGGACAGGAACTGGGGTAGGTCACCCTATTGCCCACAAGTCTGTGTGGTGATTAAAATCTGGGGTTGAAGAGGGAGGGCCTGGGTTGCTGGACTTATTTGTGTATGTGTGTGACATTCTTCCTGATGGCCTCAAGAGGGCAGTGGTGAGGTGCTGGGTGAGGGAGGGGGTGCACAGGAGGGCCACATCTATTCTCCCGCCTGTGGCAACATGGGCATTCAGCAGGGACTGTCCTCTCTGGATCCCCCAGGGCTCCTGGAATTCCTCCTGAGTTTTACCAGTGGAGGGAAGCAGGAAATACAAGGAGATGTGGAAATGTGGATGGGTATTTGGAGCGTAGGAGAAACTTTATATTTTTATGCTTAGGTTAGATGAAGAATGGACGGACAGTCATGTAGAAATGTGATGGGACAGAAAGAGTCTGACCTAATGGAAATAGACCTGGGGGGTGCCAGCAAGGCCCTGCTTCTCAGTCTTGCTGGCCTCTCTGTGTGGCCCTCCTTTCCTCTGGGTGTGGGGCAGGCTGCCTCTCACACGAGAAGGAAAGAGGTCAGAGAGTGACCCTTCCAGGTTTTATGGCTTGCTTTGGGAGAGAGATTCTAATTTCTATGACCCACCTCCCAGGAAAGGAGAAGACAGGAGGGCGGGAGAAGCTCCAAAAGACCTGGCTTCTGAGGCCCTCCCAGTCTCCTTCAGTTCAAAGTGCTCAGCATGACAAGGTGTCATACTTTGGGGTACTATGTTCTGAGCCCCGCAGGAGCATGGAGGTGGGAGGAGGCAGTTAGGTAGAGGACAGCGTAGGAGTCATCCAGTGTGGATGGCAGGGCACAATTCCGTCTGATGGCCAGAGCGAGCCGGAGCCTAGGGTGCAAAGTCAAGAGATCCAACTGGAGCAGTAGGCTGATCTCTTGGAGGAACTTGCACACCACTCTCTGATTGGAGCTGTCATATCACCAGTACTGGGGAGCATCTGAAACAAGAGAATGAAATCCCAGAACTTCAGAAAGGCTCTTCTGGTGTCTGTGTTTTATAGGCGAAAAGGCTCATTGGGAGAAAAGAAATTCTTCAGCCAGGAGCGAGGGCAGAGCATAGTAGGGAAGGAAAGGTGGACACCAGCATACATCCATATAATTCAAATCCTCCTCTGCTCGACACCCCTGCAGCTGCTCCAGGACTCCTCTCAGATGGCCTGGGTGGGGTCTTCTCTCTACCAGACAAAACATCCCAGTTGCTAGGGTCAGCCCACCTCAGAGGTGTGCACTAGTATTGGGGCTGTCACTGCCGGTTGTGTCCTTTGTCCTCCTTGTCCTGTTGTTGCGGCATGCAGAAATCGATGTCAGAGTGAACAGGTGTTGCTAATGGTACTAGAGAATAGGAGAATCAGGAAACAACAACTTCAAGGCCAAAATAATAACATTTTAATTGGAAATCTACTGCGAAGAGACTAACCTATGTAGATATATGCAAATCCTATGCAAATACACCTGTGGTCTTTCCAACTGCTGTCGGAACCTCGATTTGACCCATGGGAATTCTTAATGGTAGATGCTAGCTTTCAGCTGAGGCCGAGGGCTGTTGATGAACAATTCTAGGTTTTACCTGTGTTCAAACCATAATTAAGAAATATATTGATGGCAACCTGAACTTAATTAGCTTAATTGAATGTTGGAATTGATTGGGTCTTGGGAGATCCTGGTCTCTGAAGCTAAACCTTGGGGAGCTTGAAGGGGGTGGAAGGAAAACCGAACTTTAAAAGCACCTAGCAGAAATGAAAAGGAATGGGCGAGGAGCCACTGGGAGCTTTATTAAAGGGGAAAGATTCTTATCAGAGAGTTGAAAGAGGAATGCTTAAATTTCAAGTCACGCACAGCCGTTCTAGGTCAGACCACTCAGTCAAATGGGAAAAAAATGATGTTGGGAAGCAAGATTGTGTGAGATAGAGGGGGAAGCAGGCATCCAAGTGTGGGAGTGCATCACACTGAACGCATCGTGGCACTGGACGACGGGTCTAGTCCAGTATTTGCAGGCCGAGCCCTGGGGCTCCATCCAAAGCCCTCAGGTCACACCACAGAACCTGGGGAGGGGCCACAGAGCCTAAGGGTTATGAACACAGGATTTCAGTTATGATGTGTGTCGTCTTCTGTCTCATTTATTAAGAACTAATTATGTAAGCTATCAAGTTATATTTTTATAATAAATGGTTTAACTTTCTCATTTAAGAAAACAGCCACATTATCTGGAGTTAGGCAATCCTGAGATTAAATCCCAGCTCTGCCCCTTTTGAAGGCGTGACCCTGGGCAAATTGTTTTGCATCTCTGAGCCTCAGTTTCCTTACTGGGAACTGTACAGATGAAATCCAATGTGATGGGGAAAGGCGCTCAGCCACCTTGGCACTGATTAATCCCTACCTCACGTTCATGTGAGCTCCTGGGATTTGCAAGTGGTTGTGCTGAGCTGCAGATCACAGGGCCTGGTTCCAAGCTTATGCTCCATCAAACGTTTCCGCCCTAATCCCCTCTGCCCCAGTTCTCCCCTTCTCTTCAGAGCGGCTCCTAGTTACCGACTGTCTACACTTCCTCGCCTCCCATTTTCTCATTGGTGGAGTCTTTCCCATCCACCGGCCCTTGCCTGTGTCAACAGAAACCTTGTAGCTGCTCAGTCCAATGTCAATTTTGCTGTCTATATCTCACTTTCTTGGCACTGTTGATGCCCATTTCTCCATAAAATCTCTCCCTTCCACACCTATGATGATGGAATGATGATAAAGAATAAACTAAGATATAATATATTTATGTTTTCCATTTTGTTTTTGTAATTATGTACACATGCTTACATATACATCTTTATATGCAGATAGGAAAAAGAAATTACTAGAAGGAAAAAAGACAAAATCCTACCAGATGTTAATTCTGGGCATTGACAAGGGTTTTCGAACTGTCCACAAAGGATACATTATTTTTAATTGTAAAAAGTAAACATGATTTTAAAAACTTGCATGTATCGGCCTAGGAAGTCAGTTAACGTGGATCTCAACCCTGCTCCTTAACTGCCTGTGCCCTGTCTCTTGGGAGGATTGTTTCTTCTCCTCCGTGAGTGAGAATGTTTCTCAGGTTCTCCTTGCCCCCTGCATCCTGAGACTCTGTGGGTCTTCCTCCAGTTGCCAGGTCCTGTTGGATCTGAAAGCCTCTGAAGGAGCCTTTGTGAGATGGTGGTCTCTGCCTTTACTCTATTTTGTTGAATTTCTCACTGCCCGTATTTTGACTTGCAAGGGTCTCGGTATGGCGTTACTGTGAGCAATGAGGAGACTGGCAGAGCCGGCCAGAGACCAAGAGAGGCAGGTGGACACAGAGGGGGAAGATGGGGCAGTGCAGTGCTGAGGACCTCACACCTGACTTATGACACCCCGGCCCTGCTGGGGCTTCTGCTGATCTTTTGTGACCATTCCTGGGGACATGGTGCTCCAGGACTGATGTTTCAGAGAATGAACACCTCTGAGAAATACAAATTCCTCTGTCTCAAGCATCCTGCCCCAAGTTGTAACTGCATGAGATATACATTTTCAAGAGAACAGTAGCTCAAATTTAGAATGTTACACTACCAGAAGCCCTGTTGCTAAAGGATTCAAAAATTCCCTTGAGTTAACATCTACCTTTCCATTTCTGAAGATCTTGAGAAATGACCTCGAGTCTTGATGTAGCATTTTCTTCCTTCAAGTGTGAGGAGAGCATCCTGGAGTGGACCTTCCTGGGATCTCCAGTCCCTGTTAAGTGCGTACTCTTAATCAGCAGCACCTTCGAAAAATGGGATCATGTTGCCGCTCCCCACCCCGAAACACACACCCACCACCACCCTGCCATGATCAACACATGCACCCTCAGATTCAGCTCAAGACTAACCTGGATTTGAGGAGTTCAGAACCAACTTAGAGAATTCCTTCAGCCTATTGTTACTGGTCTGGCCTGGACACACCTGATCACTTCTGCACTGATGCTTGTGTTCAAGTCATTGCCTTTGGTAACTCACGTGGTGCGTAACAGCCACTTCTGTCTGGCCTAGACCTCTTCCTAACACCACCAGCCCTGCTCCCAACTTCACAAGGCTACAACTCAGTAGGAGCAAGTGATCTATCAAGATGTCCAAGTTGTTATTTCCTCTGAACTACTGATGAAGGAGGTATCTACCTGTGTAGTCCAGGATACATCTCAGTCATGATAATTCTTTAAATAAAGGGTGAAATAGGTTTTCAAATGTTTGATTTAGAATTATAGCATCTCATTCCTATGATTGCTTTATGTTGCATGTGTGCATGCATGTGCTATCTTGATCAGGTTTTGGTGTCATTAATGTCTAGATTTACTATATTGAGTTCAGATCACATAGACAATACCTTTTGTCCATTCTGGATTTTATTTGACATTTTATTTATAGCCTAGCTTATGACCCCTTGGTTGGTCAGTGTCCTAGTTTGCCTTAAAAGGATATGCATTCTTTCTATGATGTTGTTTAACATATTAGTCAAAAGGGAAAACTCTGGGGATTCTTGCCTCAATTTAGAACCAAGCTTAATCTTGTCCTGGCAGTGCAGCTGTGTTATATAATCTCAGGGGAATTAGTTAGCTTCCTTGTGCTTCATTTTTCTTGTTTTTAATACAGGGATAATAATTTCCCACCTCATAATATCCTAGTTCCAACATTAAATGAGGTAACAGTATAAGCAAATCTTTAACACAGTGCCTGAAACATAGTAAGCACTCAATTAAGTTAGCTTATAGCAATTTTTAAGAGATGTGTGCGTCATTTATTAATGATAGTATTCTATTTTTGTGTTTTTGTTAAGGTCAATATCAAGAAGGTTTTATTTCTATCACTATCTCCTTAAATTTCTAAGAGTTTTTGCTTTATATGTTTCGCCGTTAAGTAACATCGCATCTCTGTTGCTTCTTTGTAAAGTATATCTTTGATCAATATAAAATAGCCCTTCTTTGTCTCATATAATGCTTTTACCCTGAACTTTACTTCAAAATGTTGCCAATCGCTGCTTTCTTTTTGCTTGTTTTGTGAGCTTGATAAATATTTGCCTAGCTTCCCCCACCCACACTTTTTCTTTCTTGTTTTATTTTCCCATTTGTCTTTTACAAGCAGCATATGGTTGAATTTTGCTTTTAACCCAATCTGAAAGACTTTACCTTTTATTAGGGGAACTTAAACCGTTTATATTTACTGTCATAACTGATATGTTTGATCTTATTTCTGTCTTTTTGTTTTATGCTGCTGCTTCTTTATGCTTTCTGGGGCTTCCTTTGTTTTCTTTCATTCCTTTTTTTTCTTTATTCTTTTTTTTTTTTTTCCTATATGGCCTATCTTATCTTTGTGGATTTTTTATTCTTCTATTGATTTAAAAGCTGAATATCTGTTTTTAGCCAGTACTGGGTAAACCTAAAAAAAAAAAAAAATGATCCCTGAGCTCCTCTAGTGACAGAAGTGTAATGGTGGGTGGGCAGCCAGGCCACTGAGCGTGGAAGTCAATAAAAGCAGTCTTAAACCTCGGAAGAATAGTGATGGCTGTTCCCCGAGCCACCTTATCGCCGCTGTACAAAGCCCAAGCTCCGTTGCTCTGTGTCACATTCCTGTGCTTCCCATGCGGAACCCAGCCTGCCTGTCTGGCCCCGTCTCCTGCAAGACTTAGCTGAGGACCATGTCACACTACCAACCGTCTCCCAAACCAGACAGATTCCCAAGTATCGACACACCTTGGCTCAGACCGTTTCTTCTTTGCCTAGAAAAACCCTTCAAGACCTAATGTACTCTGTGTGTGTGTGTGTGTGTGTGTGTGTGTGTGTGTGTTGCCCATTGCTTCTACCACGCCACTGTTCCATGGATAGCTTTATGCAGCAGAATTCACTGGACAAACCTACCTGACTTTGAGTTCCAGCTCTGTTACTTATAGCTCCAGATGCCCTAGAAAAGATTTTTGACGTGGAACCAAACTTTTCTCATTTGTACGATGGGAATAGTAATGTTATGTCTCCCTCAGAGTAAGGACTGAGTGAGATAATGAGATAAACATGGGAAGAGCTTAGCAGAGTACATGGCACAGAGTAGGTATTCAATATATTTTTTAATAAATGAACAAAGGAGGCAAGAAATACAAGAGGGAGGAGAGGAAGGATTGATTTTTTAATCAATGCATAATGCATTTTTAAAAAATCAAGTTATGAGATGACTTTCTTTAGGAAGACGATTGCTGATATTTCTGACCACCACTACCAGCTCATTTTCAGTAACCCTCCCCCACATTCCCCTTGTCTCTGGGGCAGAGGGGCAGTCACGTGGTCCACAAAGCATTGCGTGTGCCGACGGCATCTTCATTTATATTGGCCTGCCTTGCAAAGGCCCACAGGCCTAGGGCAAATTTATTAAAGTGGAGTCTATTTATTCAATTTATTAAACAGGAATATTTGAAGGGTTTTCATTTAGAAGAGCGAGTTGATTTATTCTGTTTGGCTTTAGAAGGCAGGGCTAAGTCCAATGGGTAAAAGTTATAGGAAGGCAGATTTTAGCTCAGCCTAAGGTATATCAAAAGGTTTGTTGAAAGAGGATTCATTCATTTATTCATTTGACATGTATTCATCAGTCCGTATGAGAGAAGAGAAAACTACATTTTACATAGCTTTTGCTCTGCCTGGGACACTGTAGTAGGCTCTCTCACACATTTTAATATCATGTATTTCTCTTCACTATATAAAGAGGCACATTCTCCCCTTACACAGATATCAAAAACTGAGGCTCAGAGGGGTTGTCACTTGCCCAAGATGAACAATAGCATGTGATTGAGTCTGGATTAAAAGCCAAATCTCTCCATTTTCTGGAGAATTAATTCTCTTTCCACTTGACTGTACCACCTGCCAAAACATATAAAGGATCACATCTGTAAGACCACCAGAAATTGGATGCATGACTGAAAAATCCATCAGCCCACCTTTTCCCCCATCTTTCTTTCTCTTTTACCTTTCCCCTGTCTATCCATCCCCGCCAACCCCCAAACCAGCCCCAACATGCAGCACAAAATCAAACACTTCGCAGTCAAATCATCAGATTGTGAATGTTGTCAGACCACTTCTCCAAATCATTGCTCATCACAGGGGCACTTCCTCCATCATGCAGCTTCCCATGCAAGTGTTTTCTTCATTTGGACTTAACTTGGAGGTGCCCTTGTGGCCACCACGAATGAGACCTGAAAGAGAAGAGCAGATCTTTCCTGCTGACATCTGTGGGAGGGTGTAGCAGCCAGGGCCCAGTCAGGAAGCCGAGTTAGCCTCCGATGGTTCGGGGAAAACACTTTAACGAAGTTGCCACTTACAGAGGCAACCAAGGCTGTCAATAGCGGGAAGCTATTACCACTTCCAAGTTACCTGAGCAGGTGAGAGTCTGAGCTGTGGGGGAGGGGCAGCAGTCCAGGATGGGCTCAGCTACTGCAGAGGCAGTGGGAAAGCAGAGAGGGGGAGGGGAAGAGATACCCAGCCGCTCTCTCTTCCTGTCCCTTGACCTCCGCCAGAGCCTCTCCTTGGCAGAACCCAGCCAGGAACCAGACAGCAAAGAAGCCCCCATGAAGCTGTCCACAGAGGCCAGCTGGGGCCATAGAGTAGGGCAGAGAGGGGCCAAAAAGAAAATAACCAGTTGACAAGGGGAGATTGAACAAGTGATCTGGTGGGCAGAATTGACAGCGAAAGCCTGTGTTGAATCACCATGGCAGAGCTTCTTTCAGCTTCTCTGGGCCCAGCTTTTGGAAAGGAAGGGGTTAGAAAATTCTGTAACGATTTCTTCTTGAGGCAGCTGCCATTCACACTGCAGCCCCTGCCAAATGCCATGCTGGTTTCAATATGTCTGAGTCTCTTCAAGGAATTCTCCTGGCTGCTAAGATTCATATTCATTGATGCACGTAGATCCGTTATATTCCATACTTTATTCTAAATGCTAATAATGTAAAGAGGAAAAAGACAGTACCCCTGTCTTTTAGCCCATCTCTGTATATGACAGGAAACATACAAGAATCAGTTAGTTTGATGTGTTAGGTATAAAATAAAGATATGAATGCTGGTCTGTGGGATCTTAGGTAAAGTGAATAACCCTCCCTGAGAGAAGAAAGAGATGTTTGGGTCTTAAAGAATGAGGAGTTTTATAGCAGCAGGAGAGGGCAGGACCATTCCTGGAAGATGGCACGGCCAATGCCAGGTTACATAAGATTGAAGAGAGATGATGTGTTCAGCGGACAGCTAGAGCATAGTTGTGGCTGGACATCAGTCACAGGTTATATGATGGGTTACGGGGCTGGAGAGCTTCTTTAGTGAATCAAACCTGGTCAAACTCTCGCTACTTGCTATACACCAAGTCATAAGGAAATATGTCCAAAAAAAGTCAGGCATTGCCAGTCCTGCCTATTTCTTCCCACAGCCTTCTAAGAGAAAGCAGAAGGAAAATGTGCATAGAATTTTTTTGGAGATTTCCAACATAGAGTATATCCCTGCCCTTAGGTATTTTTAAATTGGTAAATCAGGGAAGGCTTCCTGGAAGAGACAAATTCTGAGCTAATGCCTAAGGATAGAAGGCAGGAAACCAGCAATTTTTGAGTCTCTACTATGTTACAGTTAATACAGTAGGTGCCTTTTATATATTACTTCATGTAAGTCTCATGGTAATCCCATGAGGTGTGTATTACTATCCCCATTTTGCAGATAGGAAACCAAAGCTCTGAAAAGTGACTTGTCCAAGATCACTCAACTTGATATTAACCAAAGCAGAATTCAAACTCTGCTGGACATGAATCCAAAACCTATATTCTTGTTGTTGTGCTATGTTTGCCCCCAAAGGACAATGGAAAAGACACACAGTCACTGTAGAAGGATCAGGCAGAAGGTGACTTTTCTTCTGGAAATGGATGCTTTCCACACAGCAAGGATGCGGGGAGGACTTAGTGAAATAAAATACAGATGGCCCCTGACTTACAATGGTTTGACTTATGATTTTTTGACTTTATGATGGTGCAAAAGCAATACACACTCAGTGGAAACTGGACTTTGCATTTTGAATTTTAATCTTTTCCCAGGCTAGCAACACGCACTATGACACTATCTTGTGATGTTGGGCAGCAGCAGCAAACCACAGTTCTCAGTGAGCCACCGAATTACAAGGACTAACAACCAATACTGTGCTCTGTGGTATTCAATCAATTACATGAGATACTCAACACTTTATTATAAAATAGGCTTTATGTTAGATGCTTTTGCCCGAAATGTTAGGCTAACGTAAGTGTTGTGAGCACATTTAAAGTAGGCTAGGTTAAGCTACAATGTTCCATAGGTTAGATGTGTTAAATGTGTTTTTGACTTAGAATATTTTCGACTCACGATGGGTTCACCGGGACATAGCCCCATTGTAAGTATGGGAGCATCTCTGTGCCCTCTGTTTCACGTTTCTATGGCTTTGCATATGCTGGTCCCACAGTCTGGAATATGCTCTCTCCCATCCCCACAACTGCCCATGGCTCGTCCCTACACCTTACTAGATTTAGCTCAGTTATTCCTTCTGCTCAGAAGCCTTGCACTGGTGACATAGTATTGGATGCAGGTTGATTGTTTGCCTCTCCCACCAGAGCCTGAGCTCCCTCCCAACTCTACCATGTGGCTTCAGCACCCTCCACAAACTGGGTCTTGTTGAATAAATAAACGCCGATCTGAGAAAGCCCACAACATAACAGGAGCTTCATAAATTCAGTTTCTATTTTCTTTCTCCTCTTTCTGGTAGTAGCAGACATTTTGAATAAAGACTCAAAGGCAAACAAGAAAACAATTATTTGCTTGAAATTAGCACCTTCCAGGAAGTTTTGTAACATGGAAGGCTGCCTGCATGCCTGTCTCCTGCTGAAAGAGTTGAGCACTATGACCCTGTGCTTTTTCCAGGCTGACCCTACCCAGCAGCATCCAGCCCCCCTTAACCTTACACGGAGAATCTAGGACCCTTCCTCTCCCAGTGGCTGCATCTTACCTGGTAAGATATAAAGTCTCTCCTGCTCACAGGGCAGAGGCAGGGCTAGCTGATGGATTGACACGAGCAGAGTAGCACACAAAGTAACAGTAAAACAGAATGATAATGCATTTCCTAATGGCCTCCTTCACAGCTGTGTACACTGATTTAATCTTTGCAAAGCACTCTATTGTTTATGAGGCCTTTGGGTACAATTTTATGCCTGACTGAAGAGGTTGCTAATAGCTGCCATATTTGTGTTTAAGGACCTGCAAAGGATTAAACGAAGTATTTTAGAGCAATGAGCCATAATAAACTAATAATATATTGCAAATAATGAATGTTTTTTAGCCAATAATCGACTACAAATCTGGTGAACTTTAAATCACAAAAAAATACTAATTATAAATACAGTTGTTCTATGTATCTTTCAATGGGGATGGAAATTCAGAGAAGGATAGGCGATCTGGGGCATTTCAGGTCATTGAGAATGGTGGCATGGACAATGAACTCTTCCCCTGGCATTAGGGCTGAGAACTGTCAAAGTCATTTAGTGAAATGCTGGGTTTCATTTCCATCTTGTAGGGATGGAGCAGGATTCTGAGGCCTAAGCCATATACTTAGATGAGTGGGTTTTTTACCTATTTATTGTCTAGGTCTAGAGTGTCTAATGCTTGGTTTGCATTTAGGGGAATTGCTAGATCCACCCCCAGAGGATCTTGGAAACATGAGCTGGGTCTTAAGAAAAGGAATTCATGTTTACCTAAGTCTGCAATGAGCCATTTTGTTTCAGAGGAGAAACCTGAGACAGAGAGATGAAGTATTGTGTCTGAAGTGGCATTGTTGGTAAATGGCAAAGCCACAGAGCCAACTATGGGACTCCAAGGCCCATGTTCTTTTCACCAAATCTTATTATATCTCTGTTATGAACCCTTTATGAGACACAGAAGAGGAATTCTTTCCTTCCAGCACTTTGGAAGAATATATTTTTGTATTTTCTACATCTTTCAATCATGTCAGTTATTCTTTTCTGTCCTCATAGATAATATATATTCATTATCTAGATTTTAGAATATACTTTTAAAAACTCAAGATGAAAATTAAAATCACCCATAATTCTACCATCCAAATAAATCACTCTCAACTTTCTGTTGCATTTCCTTTAAGAATTTTCTTCCACGTAAATGTTAACAACATATTGGGATTACATTTTATGACTTTTCAGTACCCCAATTTTTTAAAAAAACAGCATTATTTGATGTCATTAAATGTTCCCTGAAAAATGTTATTTTATAATTAATTGCATGATATTCCGTGGCGCATAGCCCTTGTTGATGAATATTTAGGCTTTTCCAAATTGTTTTCTTATAATAAAAATTCAATAAATATTGAATCTAACACAGTGCATGACATATATTTAATAATAGACATTCTATGTATTTGATGAATGAACACATTTCTGTGATCATCTCTGATCATATCTTTTGAATAAATTTCCAAAAGTAAAAGTTACCTAATTATGGATGAAGTTACCTAATTATGCCAGACTCTTCATATATATTCCTAAATTGTGTTGAAAATGAACGAGAGTGATTTCTAGTATATGATAGACATTCCTAAATTCTGGAACCTGTTTTTTTTTTTTTTTTTTAAAGGATAACTTAGTTACTAATATATTAGTACTTACCTTCCTTACTGTCCTAAATTGAATGAGACCAAGACTCATTCCTGAGAAATTTACTATTTAGTGAAATAATAATAATAATTCTAACATTTATTGAGGATTTGTTGTATACTGTGTTACTATTCCAAGCACTTTACAAATATTCATACTTTTAATCTCTCAGTAATGCCATAAGGCAGACATTGAAACTGCACCATGTTCACTAAGTTGCTCAGAGTCAAAACAGTGGTCTTCTAATGGGGACACTCTCTGTTTCACACTTGGTAGGCACAGATGTGAATCACACGATCAGATAAAGGATCAATGACAATAGAGTGTGGTATGTATTACAAACAAAAAATGTGAACAAATCAAAAGAACAAAGAGTACTCTGTCTGAAGGGTTCAAGGAAAGAATAACAGGAGAATTTTAAAGAATAAATGGGAGTGTGCTAGGAAGACAAAACAGAAGAGAGCAGTGGGCAAAGGGAACAGCAAATACCAAACACAGAATGTTGAAAGCAGCCAGGAGGTGGGTAGGGGACAGCAGTAAGGCAGCCAAGGATGTCCAGGGACCTACAGTGACAGGAGAAGGGGAGGATGGTCAGAGTCCCAACTCTGAAGTCACAGTGCCTTGGTTCAAATCTAACTCTTGTAGTCATTAGCTGTTTAATATTTACTTAATGTGACAAGATGTGTTGAGGCTTAGCAGAGTGCCTATCATAAACACTCAGTAAACATTCACTGGTGGTGGTAGTCATGGTGGTGGTCATGGAGGTGATTGTAGAGGTAGTGAGGGGCAGGGGTGGTAGAGGTGATGGAGATGGTGGAGATCATGGTAGTAGACAAGACTGCTCAGGTGTTAAATGCAGGAAGGATGAATGGAGCCTGGTGGACACCATGGCCAGAGATGAAGCTGGACCAATGGTCAGATATCAAGCCAATGGGGACTCAGTGCACCATCTTAATAAGCTAAGCCATTTTCCTGGAGGCAGTGGCAGGGGAGGGCGGGGGAGGCTTCCAATCAGGAAAGTGATGTGATTTAATTTGCAATGTGAGAAATATTTTAGGACAGGAATCCCTCAAATCCCACCATGTAGGCATCCACCTACCCTGCATCTGTATATAGTCGGATATGATTTGGGGCAAAGAATAACCATGTTTCACACCAAAGGAACACAACCTGGAAGTTACCTGGAAAGGTCAATCGGTATGGTGAGAGGACGAGAAATCATGGCATAGGGTGCAGACGTGAGTCTACTGGAGATGTTTCTCTTACAAAAAGGAGATCTAGGGATACTTTAATAAATAATCAATGAAAGTCACTTAATATGGTGCACATAGTAGCAACCACTGAATGGTTTTAAGGATAGTAAAGTGGCACAATCAGATTTATTTTCGAAAAGATCCTTCTGGTTACTGCCTGGAGAATGGATCTTGGGGAGAGGAGTAGCAAAAATGGAAGAAGAGAGAGACACCTGTTCTGAGACTACTGTTTTAGTCCAAGAGAGATAGATTGCTAGTTTGACGAGGATAGTGACAGTGGAATGGATTGAAAAACATGCAGAAGGTAGATCTGGATTTTGTGATGGATTAGAAGGGAGCAGAGAAGGAGAAGGGGGAGCCAGGCATCACTCCTGGGGTTCTGGCTTGAGCAGCTGGATGGATGAAGGTGCATTTTCTGAAATGACAGCACTGAGGGGAGAGTGTGTTTTGGAGGCTGTGTGAAGCATTCGGTTTGTTGAGTGAATGATGAGACTTCATGCCACAGATCAGGGCATATTTCTGGCTTTTCATTTTTAGTGGGGAGATGCGAAGGGGCTGAGGAGGAAGGTGTGGAAGGCTCTGAAATAGGAAAAAAGACAAGATCTCTGTTAGCTATTATGTGTGGCAATAACCCTTGCTGTGTTTATTGCCCATTTAATAGAGTGTACATTACAACCCACGGTGATAATCGAGAGATGGGGATGCGGGATGAGAGGCGGAGGTACCATAGGTGGGAAATTTATTTCACTGCAAAAAGGTTCACATTTATGAAAATGGATTCTGAATGAGTCTCAGCCCCTGCCTGCCTCCATCTCTCCCGCCCTCATCCCCAAAGAGTGAGCAGAAAAGCTTTTGAGCCAGAGCATTTGGAGGCACAGAGCCATTCTGAAAAGACGGGGACCATAGGAGAGACAGGGATAGGGTAAGGAGTGACTTACTCAAGGAATTCTGGAGTCGATTACTTTGCCTGAAGGGGAATGACAGGCTAGCTATTGAAAATCACCTTTGCTGCCATTTTGCTGGAACGTGCATAGTAGGCACGGGAACCTTCAGACCAAAAGTCAAGACCCTTCTTTGCCCAGATTAACTATATTTTGATGAATTTCATCACCTTTCTAGCCTCAGTTTGCTCATCTGTAAAATACGGTTTATAGTAACTTCTTCACAGAGTTGTAATGATTAAATGAGAAAACATTCATTAGATACCAAATGCATTGATGGTTATGTAATAAATATTAAGTTTTTCCTCTTTTTTCTCCCCATTCTTTTCTTTCCATATCTTATGGAGTCAGATGTCTGCATGAGATATGAGTGCCCTTGAGTTGGGTTTTAAGGGAGCCTCATGACGATGAGGAGACCTCATATCTGGAATCATTGATCCTTCACTTTCCTCGGGGCCTTGACCTAAATGGGTAGAGTGCCTTGTTAGCACAGGGTCAGGGTGGCTACCCATGAATGCCATGGGGCTTTGATGGCCTAGGCAGCCCTCCCCACTTGTTCTCAGAAGCCTGGCTGCATTCAGGTGTCTTTTGGAAACAGCAACATCTGGTGGCTGCCTGAGCAGTAACCCGGCTGCAGACTTCAGGGGGAGCGAATCACGACATCTGTGTTTCTCCAGCAAAACAGCAGGGCTATTAAAATAGCTCTTAGGCATGATCTATCACTGCACTGTCTCTCTTGTTGGCACAGGCTGTAACTGGAGAAGTGAGAGTCTGAAGAGATAGCCTGAGGTATTGATGGAGAACTCGCAGGGGAATCCAGAGACTTGGGTTCATGTCTAAGCTGTGTCAACAACTTGCTGGGTGACCCTGGCCAAGTCACTTGGGCTCTCTGGGCCTCTGTTTCCTGATCTTAAAGTCCCCAGAGGCAGTCTGTGGTTTGTAATGACAATTGCTGCTTGAAAATAGGCAGGATTCATGACAGAGGGCTTCTTTGTTATATGACTCTGTAAAAACTGTTCAATTTCTCTATGACTTAGTTTCCTTATCTGAAAGCAGGGATGATGATAGCTACCATAAAGGGTGGTTGTGAAGATAGTCTGTGATGCTGATTGTAAAGTCCTAGACATGGTTCCTGGCTTATAACAAGCACTTAGCAAATGCCAGATGACTTTCTGCCTCTAGATCATAACGTTGCCTGATGTCAGTGCTGAGTCACAGAGCCACTGCGGTTTAGTCGGAACATACAATCTACAATCATGTTGGCAGTTATCATCATCAAGCATAGTATGTCTATTATTCCCACCCTACACCCTCAGCACGTTAGTTTCTCATAGGTGCTTTTCTGCACGTGCTGGTCCGTCAGCCAAAGAATGCACCTCCGTCGTCATTCTCCAAGACTGAGCACAAATGTCTTCTTTCATGAAACATTCAACCCTCTGTAAAAAGAACTGATGACTCATTCAGTGAAATCGAACCCAGATCTCTCAAGTTTAACAAAGGATGGGGACCATCAACTTGAGAAGGAGGGACTGGGTTAACCTGTTCCCTGAAATGCACTACAGTTGTCCATATGGGAGCAGGGGGTTGGCCTCAGCCTTGGCAGACATGCATGGCCTCTCTCTTTCCTCTGCCCGCCGGTATCTGTTAACACTCCTAATCATAGCTTTTATCGTATTTTATGTATGTATTTTTAAAACCATACATATAGTTATTTATAGTTAGTTATACATATATAATTATATGTGTGTATATATATCCATACATATGGATATATATATCCATACATATATATATATATATCCTTACAGTTTAATGTGAATATATATTCCCTCTATAGACTGAAATGTTTGAGGAGGCAACCATGGCTGCTGACTTTCTTTGTACCTTTGTGTAAATAACCTAGTGCCTGGCACATAGTGGGTACTAATGAATGCTTGGAGAATGAATGAAGTATGTTTCTCATTCCATAATAACTATTCATGGAGTATCTACTGTGTTCAAGGAAGCAGTCAACATGAATTTTCTCCTTATATTATTTAGCCTATACATATTTTAGTTTCCAAATAAAGCTAATTGATTCCTTCTAGTGAAATGGTGGGAATGTGGGCAGCAAAATTTGTATTTCCTGAAAGCTCCATTTTGTACCTCAAACTGGCATTCCTTGCCTCAGTGTGATATTGTGGACAAAACTATGTGAATTTACTGCAATCTAAAATCACTGCATTACTATTACAGTGCTTATTATTGTATTTGCGGTTGTTTAATGCTACTTTATATTTCCACATTTTGTATTTTAATGCATTAGACTGCAAAAGATTCCAATTCATCTTCTTCTGTTTGGGATTTTAAATAGGTTAATAGGATGCAAATACAAGCCACGCTTTTGCATTCTGTTACAAATATTGTATACAGATATTGCTCTGCTGTTTGGGCAAAATGTAACGAAATGTAATTTAATATGATACTTTCAAGCACGTTAGATTTTTTTCCTGAGGGTTTTATGGCCGTGGTCCTAAACTGTGTTAAACCATAGCTAAAAGAAGTCTGAACAAAATGAGTTTCTTTCCTCGTTTTACTGGCCTTTCCTAGTTTGATGACTTTTTGTCATCCATGCCAAATGATGTTTTGGGTTTCATGTGGTTAGGCAAAGCTAGAAATGAGTTTGAAAATATTCCGCTCTCCGCATGAGAATATATTGCTGTTTCCATGTTTAGCCTGCTCCTCAATTCACCAACTATTTTATTTATTTATTAATTCACCAAACTCACTCTCTCATTCATTTATTTATTCAACTCTGCGTCTTGCTCTATGCTCCTGGCATTAATCTTTCAGTCTCCCCACACTTCCCTGAGGCTGTGTGGTCCTGGGCGACAGGCTTAACTGGAGTGGGGACAGTACCTGGCTCTGAGAAGGAGCTGAATATATAAAAACGGGAAGAAGGATTGTGAGTTTTCTTTTTTCTATAGTGAAAATTCCTTTATTATAGAAATTAAAAAATGTCTGTAAATTACTTGATACAATGTAAGACATGCAACTCTCAATGTTCATAGAAAAAAATGCATAATGAACCTATGTCCAAATCTATAGAATAAGAACTAACCCCCCACTCTACAGTTTTGTTCTCAGAATTAAATAATATGCCAATAGCACTTACAAGAGTGCCTGGCATACAGTAAGTGTTTAATCTGTTCTCTTTTCTAAAGAAAGATAGTAGGATTCCCCACCCATAATAGACAACAGCAGCAACCAAGCAAACTCACTGGAGGCAGATTTGCAAATTCCTGACTTTTGCATATCCTGGAGAAAGGGCCTTCAGTCCCTGGGAGTCCTTTCCAGGCTCCCCTGTTTCTCTTTTGCCTTACATAGCAGAGCTTTCCTCTCCACTGCCTGGGCTGGCATCACTGTAGTCTCATATATATTAGGATTTGTTTGTGATGGGGAAGGAAAAGGAGAAGAGAGTCTTCATAAGCACTTTGTCACTCTCTCCCAAGCCCACAGTAGCTCCCTAAGGCCAGCTTTGGATGGCCCCTAGCCCATCTGTTGCCCTTATGCCCGCACACTTCCTCCCCTACAAAAATGTCCAGGCCCCTAAGCACAGTTCCCTTGGAAATATAGACAAATCTACCCCAGGCCTTTGAGTAATCAGAGATTCAGGAGAGAATGAATGGAAAGACTGCAGCTACTTTGGCTCCATTTTTCCCTCTTTGCTCCTCCATAAATTGAGTCTTCTCCATTGACTGCACCTCTGCATTTCTGCAGGCAAGCTGCAGTTATTCAATGACAGTATGCCCTGATTTCCACCATGGAAGATCAAAGCTGGCTGAAATGACGCAGGCCTGACCATCCTCTGTCAGCAAGACAAGAAGGAAGCGTCTGACTTAAAGTCATACAGCAACGTAAGGCACAGGTTTTGACTGTTCTCTCAGGTCATTCAAAATGCTGGACCAACATCTACCCCACAAAGGACCTCCAGACATTCCTGAAGATCCCTCTGTCCATGTATCTCAAGAGAGTTCCAATTATGGCTCTCACAACTGTCCTTGTGACAAGAATGGCAATCCAGTGATGTGATTGTCCTTTTTTTCCCTTTGATTTTTTTCATTTATTTGCCCAGGTTTTAAAGCTTGAGAGAGAGGAGAAGGACCTCCGAAAGTCCCGTTTTTCTGTTTCCCACCCTTCCATTGTCCGGTTAATTTGACTTGTCCTTCAGATATCAGCTCAAATGTAATTTCTCAGGGAAGTGTCTGTGATACCTTTGTCTAAGTTAGACAAGCCTGCCATAGCCTGGCTTGGCTCTTTGTACATTTCTTTGTGCCTCAGATCACAGTTGACTTTATACATAGATATGCATGTATATATGATTTGATTATTATATACCCATCCTATTTTGTGATAAATGTGTGTCTTCTCCACTAGAATGTAAGTTTTATATAAGGAAGAGTCACGTCTATGTGTTCATCTTTGCTTCCCTAGCATAAAGCACATAGTAAGTTTGTGATGAGTAAATTAGATGAATGATTGGAAAAGTGAAAGAAATATGTGCTATTTGGTTTGGTTAATATTTAGGTATTTTTTCATGGCTTATGAATGAGGCAATGTTTTAGGGGTGCCTAAGACCCATGCATTCCCACTGATTCAATCGAAGGACTCAAAGGATTCAACATTTCAGCATATAGTCACACTCACAGTTAGGGTTTATTGCAGAGGTATAGCAAAGATACACAGTTAAATCCATAAGGGAAAAATATAAGTGGAATCTGGTGGAATCCATGTTCAGGATTCCTAATCTCCCTCTCTCCCGGGAGGGATGGCACAGGGTGCACGCTACCCCCAGCAGCAAAAATACAGCAACATTTGTATGATGTTTCTGGCCCATGGAAGTCCATTTGAGAGTTAGTGCCCAAGGTTTTTATTAGGGGCTGGTCACATACAAACTCTTTGTCTAGCAACTACTAACATTCCAGACTCCCAGAAAAAAAGGAGGTATTCAGCATAAACTGCATTGTTTGCATAAGCAGTCTAGGTATAGTGAATCATTCTTAGCAGTTAGGGACCATTTAAAGAGCCCAGGTCCCAGACATCAGCCAATGACCAATGTTATAAGCAGGTCCTTCAAAAGGTGGCAGCCTCATACCTGTATGTTAATTCTTTCCTGAACCAGAGAGGAGATATTAATTTTTTCATGTGTGTAAGGAGACATACAGGCTCACGTGCATTTATACATACTACTCAATAGCCGAATGAGAGATGTTCAGGGAAGTAGATAAGAAGGCCAACTTTGGGATCAAACTGCTTGGGCTTAAATCCTAGCTCTACTGCTTGCTGTGTTGCCTTGGACAAGTTTCATAACCTATCTGTGCTCTTTACTCATATGTAAAAATGGGGAAAGTATAGGCCTACCTCATGGTATTGTTGCAAAGATTGAGAGAGATCAAGCACTCCTTCAGCAGTGCTTGATAGACGGTAAGTACACAGTAACTGATGAATGGTGGTCATCATTAGCTTTATCATTATTATTCTGGGGATTCCAGATGTCTGATGGTCTTTCTTTGTTCGATGCATGTAAGCCGAGTGAATGAATCCATAAGTGACAAAGCACCTGAGTTCTAATGCCGTGTCTGCCGATCACAGAATATGCCCTGGTCTCAGTTTCCTCATCTTCACAATGAAGAGAGCAGTCCTTGTCTGGCCAGTTCTCACTGCAGAGCAGGAGAGAGTGCAGAGCGTTATGAGGGAGCATTTGGCTGTGGAGTCAGACTGAGCAAGCATTAGTCTTTCTGCATCTCAGCCTGCCAACCTGTAAAGTAAGAATGTCGACATGTGATCATACTTCTTAAACGTTGCCTGTTGTTATTGCCAGCACTGCAGTTATGCTCACATGAAATAATGGATGTAAGGATGTTCTGTATTTATACATGTCAGGGATTATATTATTATCAGACAAAACAATTTTGGGCTATAATCGTTGTTCTTTCTTGTTTCCTTTCTTTCCTTTATTTATTTTTGAGATAAGGTCTCACTCTGTTGCCCTGGCTACAGTACAGTGGTGTCATCATAGCTCACTGCAACCTCCAGCTCCTGGGCTCAAACAATCCTCCTACCTCAGCCTCTCAAGTGACTTGGACTACAGTTGTGTGCCACCATGCCCAGATAATTTTTCTATTTTTTGTAGAGATGAGGTCTCACTATGTTACTCAGGCTAGTCTCAAACTCCTGGCCTCAAGAGATTCTCTGCCTACACCTCCCAAAGTGCAAGGATTACAGGTGTGAGCCACCACACCTGGCCAGTTGTTGTATTTTAAAGAAACCCTACTGAGAACTTACAAATCTTCAGCTGGGGTGGGAATCTCCATGTGGAAGAAAGCAGGCTGAGCAAAGAGGTGACAGAGAAAGAGAGTTGTGCCCCACTAGACTATGAGTTCCCCAGACCTAGAGACTGTCGCTTCATATTGGGTCCCTGGCATCTAGCACCATGCCTGTTACCTGGAAAGAAGCTCTCAGTAAACATTTGTTAGATGAAGAAATGAATCCTATCAATTGGAAGTATTATTAATCATAAGAAAACCATTTAATGAATGCCTACTGTCTACCAAGCATTGCAGGCATTAACTCTCTCCATCACAGTGGCAGTCATACGAGGTAGGCATTATTCTTCTCATCTTACGCAGATGAGAAAACTGAGGCTCTGTGAGCTGAAAGAAAGTAAATAAGGGACAGAAACAGAATCAAAGCTTAGTTCTATGAGGCTCCAAAGCCACAAGATACTTTTGACCACCTATCCTTACAATGGTTTTATTGCTTTTATACTTCATTTTTCTTAGGTGAGCTTCTTAAATTTTTAATAGAATTGCTAGTCCATAATCAAACACTGTCTTGTAATTCACTTTTCAGTTTTTCATAATGTACTTTGGCAAGAGAAAAGCAAGCCCCAACGCAGACGTTGGAAGTGACTCTCTTGTCTGTCATTTAAGACTATAACCCAAACAAGGTTAGCACTTGAGGGGAGGGGAACAGAAAAAATTAAACATTTATTAAATCATCCAAAAGAGGTCTCCACGAGGCTTCCTTAGTATGTGCTTTTAAGGTGATACATTAACTGAAATAAAATGTTTGAATTGAGAAGCCATTTATTAAAAGGAAATTTCAGGAAACCAAAATGCTTTTTTATCATATTTTCACCAGAGCTACCTATTAAATGAAAGTTATATGTTCTTTGGTGATATTGAAACCCCTGGGTTGTCATCTTTTCCTCCCAGCCTTTTTTCTAACGGTGTAAAAACATAATTTACAACTTCTGACATAATTGGAAAGCTAATTAGTTTTCCTCAGATTTTACCTGCTCAGATTTTAACCACTATTTTCTCACCCTCCCCTCTTTCCCCTGATTGTCACTTATGTCAAAAGTATAATAGGTTTTCCTCTTTGTCTATCCCTGCTGTCAATGGAAACCTGAGACTTGACACGTTAGCCGAGTCAATCCCTGCACACATACGCTGCCACATCCGCTGTTTGTGTCTTTCTTTTTCTCTTTGACTTGATTCCAATACTTCAACGAACAGGCTTTTGTTGAGCATATAATACGTGCCATCACTGGAACAGGGGAGGGGGCAGAACACAAAGAAGACAAAGTGAAGGCCTACTCTCAGTCCCTAAGATTGCTGCGGCAGGGGGCAGAGTGGGAGGTAAGAGAGAAATGCACCAGCAGAAAAACTGTGTGGTGATATAACAAAACTCAATGAGATGAGTGTCATTATTATCCCCATCCTATACATTAAGATATTAAGAGATAGGCCCAGAAGGTTTTTTTTTTTTTTTTTTTTTTGAGACAGAGTCTCACTTTGTTGCCCGAGCTAGCATGCCATGGCGCCAGCCTAGCTCACAGCAACCTCAAACTCCTGGGCTCAAATGATCCTTCTGCCTCAGCCTCCCAGGTAGCTGGGACTACAGGCATGCGCTACCATGCCCGGCTAATTTTTAGCTGTCCAAGTAA
>CAUYRT010010700.1:0-24192 GCA_963574885.1 Lepilemur ruficaudatus
GGCTAATTTTTTTCTATATATTTTAGTTGGCAAATTAATTTCTTCCTATTTTTAGTAGAGACGGGGTCTTACTCTTGCTCAGGCTGGTCTCGAACTCCTAAACTCAAATGATCCACCCACCTTGGCCTCCCAGAGTGCTAGGATTATAGGCATGAGCCACCACACCCAGCCTACTCATTTGTTTAAACCACTGTCATACAACTTTTCTGTTACATGCAGCTGAAGTCAACCCCTAACTAAGAAAAAAGCCATCCTCTTTCTCTCTGTGCACTAATACCTCTGAATACCTTTGTATTATTGCTTGGTTAAAGTAATATCAACACGTAAGACTGTGATGGGTAAACTTTGAAACCCACCATCCAAGGTATGGATGTTGTTCCATAGAACCATTGTTCTACAAATCAGTTGCAATCTGGGTCTGTCTTTCAAAGAAACCATGGGAGAATTCTTCAACACCCTAGAACTTTCTGAACAGAAAAAAAAAGAAAAGAAAAGAAAAGCAATGTTTAGTTGTATGCATGGGCATTTGACACTTTTATTGGCAAAATGTTTGGAGACCAGACTCCAGCTTTTGGGGTATAGGACTGCACCTGGAGGCCACAGGGTCTCAACCCAGCTCAGCGAAGGGCCGGGGCACCTGTGCGGTCACCCATTGGTAGCTATCACTTGTGTTTTGGAAGAAAAGATTTGGGGTTGTCTCAGGAGATTCTTTTATTGTTGTTTACTAGAATTCTTATCACTGAAATTACTTGTAAAGCTCTTTGATTATAATAACATCAGCTCATATTAGCTGTTCTAAGGGGAAATAAGGAACAAGAAAATTGCACATCCTAGGGGAGTGATAGATATTGAGGAGAGAAAAGCCCAAGGAGGAGGTGAAAACGCAGGGGAAAAAAAAAAAAAAGAGGCAGAATCAATCTAGGAGCTATCCATCCCACCTGGAGTTTGCTACTCAGGAGTTCCTTTTGGCTTCACATTTACATTATAGATTGCTGTGTGCCAGAGATAATGAATTCTGTGAACCACAAAGTTTATTAGGTCCTACACTTCAATACAAAACAGGCTTAAATATTGTGTTTTATTCACTCATTCTAAAACACTGCTAAGCACCTAATGTGTGCCAGCCATGGAAAAAATTAGAGCAAAGATTTATGTTCAACTTTAGAAATGAATTCATTACCTTGCTTTTTAACAGCTGCAGATTGCAGCATCATTTAACAATGCATTCCGTGCTATCCACCTACCCTTAAAACTTGGGTTGATAACACAAAGGAGATTATGATACCACACCAATTGTAACCACAGATTTAAACCTCTTCACATCCTACCATGGCATATTCTTTGAAAACTAGATGCTTCTCAGATTTTATTAACCAGGGGAAAATATCTACTTACAGAAGCCTTGAACAGCAAAGATTTAATTTCAATTATGGGCACGTACTATGAAAAAAGTCATACAATAGGAATACAGATATTTTTACTATAATGTTACTACATGCTATATTGCAAATTACTACTGGGATTTCTGGGTTTTGTAAAGTAACATCTATGTTTTGACTTTGTTGGTACTTCATTTTAACATAATTTAGTTATGTGCTTTATTATTATTTTTTTTTATTTCCAATACAGCCATAGATTTCTAGCAATCAGGCAGGTTGTTAATATATCCACGGTGGTAAGTTATCTGATATTGCAGACAATGTAAATTCAGGTTTCTTCACAGAAGTCTTTGAAGGTCTTGGAGGTAACTGATTAGGAAATGAAAGCAGCCCTCTGCTGCTGAGTTTCGGAGCAAAGGGAAGAAACAAGATACAGATCCACCAGTGCAAGCGGAGTTGTTAATAATGAGGTTCAAATGCAGAATCATTAAACATGATTAGGCTTATTAATTGAGTGTGGATATTAAGAGTGAACAGCCCTCTGGCCAAGTGCGGACTAGTTCGGTAGCTTTAATCTTTCTTTCTGTCACTCACTCAGTCAATTCATTAAAGCCTGTCTGTCTCTCCCGGCGCCTCCCAAGGAGGGGCACTGTTTTGTTACTGTGCTTGTTGGTTCATAGATCTCTTTCACAATTTTCACTGGCTTCTGAATGCTCCCTTAGTACCAGTTTTGATCAGCTCATTTGCAGCTAATGCTTTAATAAACATGTCTTTGAATAAATGAAAGAAGTAGCAGAGCAAGATGGGACGGGGTGATACGGGGAGAAAAGGGGTCACGTGGAATTCCGCCAGGTGCCTGTGTTCCCTGGAAGGACCAGCAGGTGGTAGCAACACTTCGTGGGAAGGCCCCGGCCCAGCTCCGCAGGGCGAAACAATAGACCCCAAATCCAGTCCTCGGTTGGAGAAGAGGTTAGGGGTGGGAGGAAACATTTTTCCCCGTTCAGCCCCTCCGTTCCTTAAGCCTGCCTCCGGGCACCCGCTTGGAGCACCTTCCACCGCCTCTCCCCAGCGCATCACTGCGGGGAGGTTCCCTCCGGAGCGCCGGCAGGGGAGGAGGCACCCGGAGGTGCAGCGACTTGCCCAAGCAGTGTCAGAGCCACAAAGCCGGCATCAGGACTTCCCCTTTTCAACCCCAGGCTGCCCTGCCTCTTGGGGAGGATGGAGGGAGGGCGATCCGAGCCAAAGCCCCAGCGTTGACCAAGATGCAGACACGAAAAGGGAGAAGAGTTTGAGGCTAGCACAGAGACGCCTGCGAGGCAGCCGAACCTCCCCCGCCGCCCGTACCCTCTTGCGTTCTCAGTGTGTCTTTCCCTCCGCCCCCTGCTTTTCCTTCCTTCTCTCCTTCTCAGCTCACGCCCACCTTAGTTCAAAGCTGAGTAGGAGCCGCGCTGTTTTAGTTCCTAGAGTTAAAGCCGAAAAGGAGGAGCGGCGCGAGGGGTGTGCTGCGCTTCTGCCCTGCCCTGGACGGCCTCGGTCCGCCAGTTGCGCTCTGCTCGGCGGTGCCCAAGCCCCAGCCCGCGCCGAGCCCGAGCCCCAAGCGATTTCCATCCCGCCGCTTCCCTGTCCCGCCGCCTCCAGGCCCCTCACGCGTGCCATCTCCCTGCGCGCGTCCCTCCCGCCGGGCCGGGACCAGGACCAGCGGGAGGAGGCCGCCCCCTCTCCCCGCACAGGCGGGGCCCGGGCGCGCCCCGCGTCTCCACCGCGCTCTCCCCCGCGCGCCGGGGCCGGGGAGCGGGCGCAGCGCACTCGCCGCCTAGGCTAGGAGGGCGGGCTCGGCTCCCCGGAAGAGGGGAGAGAGAAGGCGGCCGAAGGGGCCGGAGGGGCGGGCCGGGCTGGGAGGGGACGCGCAGGGGGCGGGCCGGGCTGCGCTCCCTCCAGCCGCGGCTCCAGAGCAGCGGGCGGCCGGACCTGCGACCGAGCTGGGCGACTGCGATCGCAACGCGGGGGCCCCCACGACCCCCGGCGCCCTGCCACGAGAGCAGCCCCTGCCGCCAGCGTCGGGCCCTCCCCGGAATCCCAGAGACCCGCTGAGCCTAGCCGACCCGGGCCGCGGGGGAGCAGGGTCTCCGGACCCGAGAGGACGCCGGTGGTGCCCAGGGAGCTCTGGGAGCAGCAGCTCCACCGCGGGGCCTCGGGGGCGCAGACCTGCAGAGACTGCGGCCGGCAGGAAGGTGAGCCCAGGGGGTGCAGGCGGCGTTGAGGGGTCCGGGGAGAGAGGGTCTGGGGACAGAGGAATTAGGTTTTCAAAAGTAGAGGGGTTCTCCAGCCAGGGCTTCTGTAGATCCCAGGGGCCCTCCTGGGCAAGTACTGACTATCCCTGCCCAAGGCGAGAGCACTGTTCACCAGGGTGAGAAACTGGCCAACATGGTACCCTGTCACCAGCCTTCACTGACACCTCATTACTCTTGCTGTTAGGATCCCGCCACTGTGTTCCCGGAGATCCTCCTCTGGCTTTGGCTTGGGGGTCCTGATGGGGGCGGGGGATGTCCTCTCAGAGACCAGGCTCCAGCGTTCTGAAAAAGATCGCCCATCTCTCTAGCTCCAGTGGCACCATTCCAATCCCCTTGCAGCTGGGAGGAGCCAGGAGGCTGATCGACCCCATACTTTGCCCCCGCACCCCATGCGCACATTTAAGCCTTAGAGCTGGAGAGGAGGCTTGGTTCCTGTTCCCCAGCCATTACTCCCAAGTTGCAACCAAAGTCTCTAGCTTGATCCTACGCAGCCCCACCCTCTCTCTCTGCATCTGGGTGCATGGCCCTGCCTGCCCCACACCCCCGCCCACTGATCTTGGCCGTCTGGCACCCTCTCTCCTCCCATCCCTAGGGGAGCTGGCAGAGGCCCAGCATAGCCGCTGTTGTAATGTCCCTGGCAGTGCCCATGGAGAGGAATGGCTGGGCCTGTTCCCAATCAGTTAACCTAGGCCCTCAGCTCGCCAGGGGAACTTGACTCAGGCTCTAGGAGGGGAGATGATGGTTCTGACCCCAGACCAGTGGCAAAGAGCTCCGTGGGGCTGTTTGTAGTCCACAGGAGCTGCCCAAGTAATGGAGCCCTGGGGCATTGAGACTTGCTGATTGCTGCTCAGCAGGGTCTTGTGACTTTTTCAGGGCAATGGGCCGTTTTTCTCAAGGGAAGATTAGGGTGGGGGTTTCTGTGTACTTGCATCCTGGCAGAGGAAGGAGGAGGAGTCCTCTTGGTCCAGTCAGGGTGCAAGAAGATGGCTGGCAATGGCCATAGGGTTACCAGGATGCCAGGGAGCAACATGCTGGGATGGGCTGAGTGTGGGAAAGGCAGGATCCTCCTTCTGGGACAGCTGTTGTCCCAGCTAAGACTATCTTCTGAACCTAGGCCCTGAGTTCTGCCCTACCCCTCACTGTAAGTGGAAGAGATTGGTAGGGTCTGGAAGGTTTGGGAAGCCTAAGGTTTCCCTTCCTCGCCTCCCCTGCTTGGCTCCCTCTCCCAGGCCAGGTGTTTCTGCAGAAGCTCCTCCTGGGGCCAAGAGCAGCTCACAACCAGACAGGGGCCAAACGAGAGGGAGAAGGGCTCATGGGATCCCTTCAGAGCCAGCACTGATGTGCACGCCCTGGCACAAGCAAGCATACCTCTCAGCACCTCCAGGGCTGCTCCCACCCACCTCGCCTCGTATACATTGCCTACACACTCCACCAGGTAGGTACATCCTCAGGCATTCACTGTCACAGGCACTACTCCTGGCACTCAGGGCCTTTCTCCCACAACCTTCCACTTACTCATCTTTCATGCACACTTGCCTCCTGCCCCAACACCCTCCCTTATGCTCTTTTCCAGAGCCTCGCATGTGCCCGGTCACTGCACAGAGTGGCTCATTCTAAGTGGCTGTCTGGCTAGACCCAGACACTGCCTGCATCTTAAAAGCCTCCCCCAGCTCCACAGCCTGAGAGTGGGAGGCACATTTGTCTGAGTCAGAGTGCTCTGGGGGAACTTCTCGGAGGCTGGAGGCCTCAAGGGACACAGGACTGTCCTCTGCTAGGTAATCAACAAATTGGCTTCTCCAGCCAGGGCAGCAGGGGATAGAAGGGCTGGAGGACAGCCGCCTCTGCACTGTCTGTCCTGGATGCCACTGTAAAGCCTGATGGGATCCTTCTCAAGGCAGGAGGCCAGAGCACGAAGACATGTCCAAGGTGGAGATTAAAGGGTAGAGGCTGTAGCGTTAAGCTGAGCAAGGATTATGCTGGAATTTCCTGGGCGTTTAACAGCTGCAGGACAGGGCGGGGGACAGAGCTTGTGGTGCTGACCTGGTGTCGAACAGGTGTGAAGACCAGCCCAGCAGCCACAGCAGACATAAAGCCACGGGCCCCTTTGCCCTTGGGACTGTCCTTCTCCCCCCTGGACTCTGCAGTCCACTTGGCCTCACTAAATCCTTCCTGTTCGGGCTCACTTTGCGACGATGCCCCTCATGATGTGCTCTGAGTGGACAGCCCCCTCTGTTGTCCTCTCTCCCTTCATAGTCCCAGTTCTTTGCTCCACATCGTGGCAGAGAAGCGTGACGTGGTCACTGGGACAATTGCAACTTCTTGGGAAAGAAGCTTAAGGAACATCCAGGGATAAAAGTTATTTTGCTTTTATTGTCCATATTATTTCATTCATTCTCAGCTCCTACTCTCTTTCCACCTCTACTTTCTTCTTATAGATGAAAATTTCTGGATATTTTGAAATCTAGAAAGAAAAAAAGGGGAGAATAAAACGTAAACATATAGTATAGTTGTCTAGATTTTTAAAATATTTTCCTTTTTTGTTTAGATTTTAATTAAGATATTTTGTTTTAATTATAAAAATAAGGCATGCTTAGTATAACAAGAAAAATAATTGAAGTATGTGTAAGACAAAGTTAATCCCCCCACCTACATTCCTTCATTTCTACCTCCCACGGTAACCAATTTTAATGGCCCAATATGTCCTCTGCTGTACCTTCCTCCAAGCTTGTTTGGCTTAAATTATTGAAAAATTTTAAAAAATTCATTTTGTGGATTGAGGTGCATAAACTATATTAAATAAGCTTGATTTGTTTGTGAAATCGTCATATTTAGCATTTAATTTGAGCATAGTTAATTTTTTTAAATTCTTACAGATTCACTAATTTAATGTACTTTTCTTTCATTACTATAAAAATATTTCATTTGTATAGTAACAGAATTCACGAGCTATGCCTTATAATCTAAGATTCTACAAGTTTGTAATTTTTGCCAGTTTCTGAAAACAAAATACAGCCTTGCTGCCTAAGAAACTGTCTTATTCTTGTAAACCAAAGAAATGTAGCAGGCTTGCGGATCTTGTCTGCACCGTATCAATAAGATATTAGATGATATATCCAGAAAAGAAGCTGAGAAAAAAATTATGAATTCCTAGAATGCAATTTTTGTCACATGAAACTGTGTCTAATCAGTTTCATTTTCTGAGCTATCATTTTACATCCACATTTTTGCTGCTTCTGGGGTTTTATATTTTTAAAACCTTATACATATCTGAAATGTGAATGTTTTCCTGACTGAGATAAGTTGTCCTCACTCTCGTGTGTTGACCAGTCCCTTTGGTGAGCTGGAGAAGAGAGTGGATCTCAAGCAGGCTGCAAGGGAGAAGAGCAGGGCCTGGCCTCGCAGAGGCCTCTTCCCGCCCCGGTGGCAGGAGTGATGTGCTTGGCGGCTCCCAGGATGCTCGGGCCCACATGCAGAAGATGCTCCAGGTCCACAGCCACTGAAGCCACCTTTGAAAATCAAGTTCTAAGTCCCATTTGCTTAGTATTCCAGACACATGGAGCAGCCGTGTTCTTTAGGTTTTTGCCTTTGAAATCTGCTTCAAAAGAAGCTGCAGTGGTATGAACTGGTTGACAGCAATTTATTCCATATCCCAATACAGCTTCCTCTTGCCTGATTTGTATTCTTGCAATAGAGATACGGTCAAGATTCTTTTTATATATTAAAAAAATAAAAGACTTAAAATTATCTGATCTGTTTAATGAGCTAGAACGGACCTAACTTCCTAGTCTGACTCAGCAACAATTGTCTTTTTCCTGAAGAAACTTGTCTATAACCTTCCCTCTTCTGAATCTGAATCCCACAGAGATCCTCATCAAACATTGAAAGTACACTCTGCATACTTTGAGATCCTCAACCATTGCTTTTTAATGAATATCTTTTTTCTTAGTACAATTTCAAAAAAAAAAAAAAAGGAAGTGGCAATCCAATCCACAGGCTGCGTCTCCATTTTATTCTTTTCTTTCTGCTGCTTCTCGAGGACAGAAGCTGAGTGGCTTTAACATGCACGTTTCATAATTGCTTTTGCTCTTTTCTGGGTGTCCTGCAGGGAGGCCAGCCTCACGTTTTCATTAAGATGCGTGCTAAGGGGATGCAAGCCTGCCCTTTTGCAGCCACATTTGTGTTGTAGGTCATCAAAGCAAATGCTTTGCCATTCTTCATCTTCTAGAATGTTCCATAGTATCCGCAGTGCATCTTTTCTATCTTGTTTGGCTGTCTTTCAGGAAAAAAAATACATTGAGATGTTTCCAAAATATTTATTATTCCTTCTTCATTTTGATTTGTCTAGTTGTAAGCTTGAGAAGATACAGTGCTTATTGTTTCTTCTTTGTATAGATTACAGAATCCATCCATGTTCTGACTGAAAGAAAGAGATTATTTTAAAGAATAGCTTCTGGGCAAATGGTAAAATAGCCTTCGTTGTTTAAAATTTTACTGTGGGCATTTTCTGTTCCTGATAATGGTATTCCTAAAGCCTCTGTGGCTCTGGGCAAAATCTGGTGTGTCTAGCCTGTCTCCGAATGAAGCTGTTGAGAGTTTGGGGGACGTACCTACGACATGAATCGCTTCGGGGTATTTATTAAATAGCCATAGGTGATGGTGCCTGTGTTACTGAATTTACGAGCTGTGTGTGCTTTTTATTTCATCATCTCTCTGCTCTCCTCTGAAGCATTTATTCAATTTGTGAATGATCCTAGTAGCAATTGAGACAGTATTTGCAAAGAACCTCTGTTTCTGAAGAGCAGTTTGCCATATGGAAATGCTTCTTACTTGTCTCCATAGGCTGTGAATTGAACTCTCTGTTTCACCCACAGGGTTATAGAAGTACGAAAGGTAAGTTTCAGGAGCTAGTTGGCAGAAGCCCGCTAGACAGCAGCCCATACGTTTGTAGAAATGGTATCTCTCTGCGGTAACTCCCCAGATGGAGTTAACACTGAAGGCTACACCTTCCAGCACAGCCAGCATTACCAGAAAAAAAAATGACGATTTTCGTATTTATCACAGTTAAATATAGTTTCATTGTTTGATTTCAGTTTCATTGTGGTTTTCAATACCACTGTGGGTCACAAGGCCACATGTATCCAGGAGAAAACAGGTTGCAACTTCCCTTCCTTCCAATTGGCTTTTTTTCTCTCTCTCTCAGTCCTGTGTCTTTTGAGCAATCCAGGCAATATGGCTCTTATATTTCTTCTCAACAGAAATAAAGTATTATACTGCTCTCGGCCACTTGGTTCATGGACTTTTGAGACACAGTCACGAGGAGAGATAGAGCTCCACCAGCCTCTAAGTCAACAAGCAAAGGGGGCACCGAGCTTGTTTGTCTTCACTGTGACACTGGAGGTGGCCGTTGCCCCAGTTCATTGGCTCGTGGGCATGGTGCTGTGTCTTCTGAGGGCTCAGGAAGGGTTTATACAAGAGGTAGCTTGTTATGTGGTTACGAGGAATCATTTTGAAGGCATGAGCCCTCAAAATTTTGATTTATTTTACCATGCAGTTACTATATACAGTTTTAAAGAAAATTTTAATTAACAATTTAGTTGAAAAGATAATACCTATGCAAGATTTTTAAAGTGCAAAAATGCTAGTGAAAGCGAATCTCCCTTACATTGGGTCCCAGTCCTCTTCTTTTGCCGTTTTTCACAGGTTTTTGGATGTTCTTCCATAAATATCCTTCCATATATGTGTATATGCAAATTCTTCTTAACAAATGGCAGCTTACTTTACACTGCTCTACACTGTACTGCTTTCACTCGGAAATTATTTTCATATCAATACATAAACAGTTGCCCGTATTCCTTTTTAACGATGTGCCGTAATTTTTTAACCATCTTCCTGTTGGTAGACGGTTAGTTTATAGCCTTTTCCCTTGTAAACGATTCGCAATTAATGTCCTTGTTCAAATATCTGTGCAAACTGATGTCAACAGACAGTACCTGAAGGACAAATTCTTAGAAGTGAATCTGCTGGGTAGACACTGCCCAGTTGTCCTCCCAAGGGACTATACCAGTCTGGACGCGTAAGCGCGGTGTCTATCAGGGAACCTATCCCCGCACGGTCTCCAAGGCAGTGTGTTATCAGTCTAATAGGTAAAAACCGTGTCTTCATCAACGGGGCCTGCTGTTCCAAAGTATAATTAGACCAGGTGGCTTATTGACAATTGACATTTACTTCTCGCAGTTCTGGAGGCTGGAAGTCTGAGGTCGAGGTGCCAGCTTGGTCATGTCCCAGGGAGGCCCTCTTCTGGATTTCAGACTGCTCTCTTCCCGTTGTATCCTCACAAGGCAGAAAGAGCGTGAAAAAAGCCCTTTGGGGTCTCTTGTATGAGGACACTAATTCCATTCATGGGTGCTCTACCCTCATGACGTCATTACTCCCAAAGGCCCCACCTCCTGGTACATCACCTTGGGGGTTTGGATTTCAACATATGAATCGAGGGGAGACACAAACATTCAGTCTGTAACAAATGGCTTGTCACTGTTCTTTGAATACATCTTCCTTTAGATGTAAGCAAATAAGCATTTTTTCATATGTTTAAGCCACACGTTTATTCTTCTATAAGCCGTAGGAAGACACGTGTCCCTTGGGGGAAGAGAGTCTGTTCACAAAGTGTACGCCAGACCTACGTATGTCTGCCCCCTCCCTACACTCTCGTTTATCACACAGAGTCTCAACCCCAAGTTCTTCTGCATTTATTCTCCTGCCTTCCCTCCCGTCATACCCCACAGCTATCTTTCTGTGCCCCTCTTGCTTCACTGCCTCTCTGAAATTTCTGGAGTGTTCAGGCCCAACAAGGGTGGGGCTTTGTTGTGGGGCGGGGGGAGAATCTGCGTGTCCAGAAGGGTGGAGCAGCTTCTTACCTGCCTGCCTGCCTGTAATGAGAATTTCTAACTTCCAATACAGGTGGCTGTTGGAGGCAGGGAGGAGGGTAAATGAAGAGAAAGAACTGGAATAACTCCTTCCAGAAAGGGTAAGATTGACCTGGAACTACCGTGTGCCCCACCTCTAGGTGGGAGAGCTGTGAGAAATGAACACTCAGAGGCGGGGTCACACAGGGAGCAGAGTAGAGCCGCCTGGCACGTGGCCCTCCAAGATGGTCCAATTTGCACAGACTCAGGAGGGGCCATAAGCCACCCGCTGGCTTCTGTCCTGTGGTTGGTGTTGGGGCAGTTTGAGAGCTGTAGGAGGGGATGCGGGATCAGGTTTTGGGGCCTGGGCTGTATGTGAAGAAATGCACTTTCCTCCCGCCTCCCTCTCCGGTCCTGTGTGTCTCTCCAGGAAGCAAGCTTGGCTGCACACCCCCAGTCTTGCACAAGTGGCAGCCCCTCCCGGGAGCAGGGTGGAGGCTGGGGCGATGGTGGGTGCCCTGAAGATGCCCCATGGCTACTGAGGGGGCTGGCCCGCCAGGGAGCAGAGTGGTGGGCATGGTGTGCGGCCTGGGGGTCCTGCTGCTGGTGTCTTCAGTTCTCGCCCTGGAAGGTAAGAGGGAGGGGAGACAGGCGAACCCCTACCTGCCAGTAGAGACCTAGCACCGGTGGGAAGTGGCAAAGATTCGGAAAAGGAAGAAAAGAGTGAGGACGTCAAAAGAGGGCAGAGCACAGGGAGGACAAACAGGCCTTGTGTTAGGTGTGTCAGAGGAGGTGTCCTGGCAGACGCTGTGCCACTGCTGGCAGAGTGAATGGAGAGGGAGGGAATTTCCTCTGTTCCCACTGAGAATGGAACGGGGGCGAGCAAGCTGGCTGGAGGCTTGGCCACTGTGTGCCCCTCTTGTCTCTGGGCAGAGGTATTGCTGGATACCACTGGAGAGACTTCGGAGATTGGCTGGCTCACCTACCCGCCAGGAGGGGTGAGTGTCACTAATTCTGAGTCCCTCCAGCCCTGCATTCCCTGGAGAGTGGATTTCAGAAAGGAAACCCTGAGCAGAGATGGGTGGGGTAAGACCCCCCTCCCTCCAGAGGAGCACGGTTTCAGGGTCTCCTCTCCCTGCTTTGCTTGTTATTAGTTTTAAGTCTCAGTAGAAGAGCTAGGTCCCCATGTCCATGTCCCCTCCCTGTCCCCTCTCCTCCCCTACTCCCCACCCCACCCACTCCCCTGAGCCCCCAGCGCTTCCCTGGCCCTCCCTGCAGTGGGATGAGGTGAGCGTTCTGGATGACCAGCGACGCCTGACTCGGACCTTTGAGGCTTGCCACGTGGCAGGGGCCCCTCCAGGCACCGGGCAGGACAACTGGCTGCAGACACACTTTGTGGAGCGGCGAGGGGCCCAGAGGGTGCATATCCGACTCCACTTCTCCGTGCGGGCATGCTCCAGCCTGGGCGTGAGCGGGGGCACCTGCCGGGAAACCTTCACCCTTTACTACCGCCAGGCTGAGGAGCCCGACAGCCCTGGCAGTGTGCCAGCCTGGCACCTCAAACGCTGGACCAAGGTGGACACAATTGCAGCCGATGAGAGCTTCCCCCCCTCATCCTCCTCCTCCTCCTCCTCCTCCTCCTTGGCGTGGGCTGTGGGACCCCACGGGGCTGGGCAGCGGGCCGGGCTGCAGCTGAACGTCAAAGAAAGGAGCTTCGGGCCTCTCACCCAGCGTGGCTTCTACGTGGCCTTCCAGGACACGGGGGCCTGCCTGGCCCTCGTTGCGGTCAGGCTCTTCTCCTACACCTGTCCCGCTGTGCTCCGGGCCTTTGCCTCCTTTCCAGAGACGCAGGCCAGCGGGGCTGGGGGTGCTTCGCTGGTGGCAGCCGTGGGCACCTGTGTGGCTTACGCAGAGCCAGAGGAGGATGGAGTGGGGGGCCAGGCGGGGGGCAGCCCCCCCAGGCTGCACTGCAATGGGGAGGGCAAGTGGATGGTAGCCGTCGGGGGCTGCCGCTGCCAGCCCGGACACCAGCCTGCGCGAGGGGACAAGGCCTGCCAAGGTGAGAGCCCACTGCCCTGCACTTGCTCACGACCCCAGCGCCTCCCTCTCGTCCCCTACTTCAGGCTCCTCTCCTGAATACCCCAAACTTCATCTTGTCCCCAAAAGGTCAGGAATCAGCCATCATAGAAAAGGACTCCTGTGTCCCTGATTTTATTTCCTAAAGTACTCATACTTGCTGTCACCCACTCATCTGAAATTTCTGGAACCTTTTAAAGCCTTTCACAGCAATTGCTGAGGGTCCAAGGGCTCCAGGTCTGAGCAACGATGGAGATCAAAAGGCATTAAACTCCCAGTTGCCTGGGGCCGGGTCCTTTGTCCTCATTCACTGGTCAGTGGGGCAGGGATGCAGGTGGAAGGAGGCAGCGACCACCAGCTGAGCAGAACTGCTGCGGCAGGAGGCCTCCCCCAGAAAGGGAGGTTATGCAACAAGCCAGAGACCCCCACCTCTGCGGCTGGGCCTGCCTTAGGCCCCCCCTGCACCTCCCTTTCCCCTTCAGTGGAAATGTAGCTCTGGCCCAGCAGACGCAGAAGGAATCTCTGCTGAGGGGAGAGCGAGTGGGGTTAGGTCTGGGAAGGAAAAGAGAACCTGCTCTGGCGGGGAGAAGGCTGTGAGGCCACCTGTGTGCAGGTGTACTGTGCACTCGGGGCGGGTGGGCGGAGTGAGCCTGATACCCACTGTCCTCTCTGACTCCTCAGCCTGTCCCCGGGGGCTCTATAAGGCCCAGGCTGGAGATGCCCCCTGCTCACCCTGCCCAGCCCGCAGCCATGCTGCCACCCCTGCTGCGCCCGTGTGCCCCTGCCTCCAGGGCTTCTACCGGGCCAGCTCCGACCCGCCAGAGGCCCCCTGCACTGGTGAGTCCCTGGCCCAGCCCAGTGAGGAGAGGAGACCGGGAGGGGACCCGAAGTACGGAGCCTGTGGGCGACACTATGGAGACTTTGCATTTGGAGTGACTTCTCTTTCCCCTGTTTTCTTGGTGTCCTCCCCACCCTGCCCCCCACCCTCCTTGTTGGCCCACCTCCTGTCTGTCTCCTCTCTCACTTGCCCCCACTGCGCCCCCCTTCCCCCGATGCTCTTCTGTCTCCTCTGGGCCACCCACGCTCCCCCACCCCTGCCTCCTTCCTTCGTCAACCCCCACACACGGCGACTCCCACCTTCTTGGCCCTTCCCTGGCCGCACCCTCCGGCCCCTCAAGGCCCTCCTTCGGCTCCCCGGGAGCTGTGGTTCGAGGTGCAAGGCTCAGCGCTCATGCTGCACTGGCGCCTGCCTCAGGAGCTCGGGGGTCGAGGGGACCTGCTCTTCAACGTCGTGTGCAGGGAGTGCAGAGGCCAGCAGGAGCCGGGCAGCAGCGGGAGCGCGTGTCGCCGCTGCAGGGATGAGGTCCACTTTGATCCCCGCCAGAGGGGCCTTACTGAGAGCCGAGTGTTAGTGGGGGGGCTCCGAGCGCACGTGCCCTACATCCTGGAGGTGCAGGCTGTCAACGGGGTATCTGAGCTCAGCCCAGACCCTCCCCAGGCTGCAGCCATCAATGTCAGCACCAGCCATGAAGGTGAGCCCCTTCCTCTGCCTTAAGGGTGCCCTGCCTGGGCTCCCTGGCACCCCTTCCCCTCTCCCGCCTTCCAGTGCACCTGCTGGAGCTCCGGCCGGTGCACTCCACCCCGTCATGCTCCTGCTCCCGCTAATGACCCGCCCCACTCCAGTCCCCTCCGCAGTGCCCGTGGTGCACCAGGTGAGCCGGGCGTCCAACAGCATCACGGTGTCCTGGCCGCAGCCCGACCAGGCCAACGGCAACATCCTAGACTATCAGCTCCGCTACTATGACCAGGTGGGCAGCAGTGGGGCACCGTGACGGGGCTGGTGGCAGCTCACAATCCTCAGGGTCGGGGCTAGAGGTCAGCTGGGGCAAGGACAGGTGCAGGGGGCCCTGCACAGGGAGTGAGCTTGAGAGCCCAATGGCCAGGGAGGGGGGCTGGGCACCTGGGGGTCAGCAGGGGTAAGAGGGTCGGGCAGGGAGTGAGTGGCTGTTACCCCCAGGCAGAAGACGAGTCCCACTCCTTCACCCTGACCAGTGAGACCAACACTGCCACCGTGACGCAGCTGAGCCCCGGCCACATCTACGGCTTCCAGGTGCGGGCAAGAACTGCTGCTGGCCACGGCCCCTACGGGGGCAAGGTCTACTTCCAGACGCTGCCGCAAGGTGAGGGAGCCTGGGTGGCCCAGTGGGGCAGGGGGAGGCCAACCGGGTTAGGGAGGACAGGCCTGGGGACTGTCCTGGCCTTTCACCCTGACACAGTGTCCTCCAGACCAGAGGTTCTGTGGGAGAGGAGGATGCTTGTGGCCAAGCTGACCTTAGGGGCTGTCTGTGTAGGGTGGGGATCGTGAGGTGTGTGTAGGGTAGGGGTTGTGGGTGTGGGGTGTGTTGTGTGGGTGTGGGTGTGTAGGGGTAGGGGTTGTGAGGTATGTGTAGGGTGGGGGTTGTGGGTGTGGGGGTGTATTGTGTGGGTGTGGGTGTGGAGGGCTGTGTGTATGTGTGTGAGGGGCATTCGGGGTGTGTAGTGGTGGGTGGGTGGGTGCCTGGGCACCTGGGCAGGTGCATGGGGAGGCCTGTCCCACCCATGACCCCAGCACTGGTTCCCCAGGTGAGCTGTCCTCCCAGCTTCCAGAGAGACTCTCCTTGGTGATCGGCTCCATCCTGGGGGCCTTGGCCTTCCTTCTGCTGGCGGCCATCACCGTGCTGGCCGTGGTCTTCCAGCGGTGAGCCCCCCCATCCCAGCGCATTCATTCCTCCAGCATGACCCCAAGTCCTGCCAAGTCCTGGCAGCCCCCGCCACTGCAGAGATGCCACCAGCACTCCTGTCACCACCCAGCCCTGCCCTGGGCCCCACGCAGGAAGGACGGGCCGGAGTCCCCTCCCTCCACAGAAGGGCAGGGGAGGGCAGGGGTGGAAACGGGAGTGTCATTCCAGGCCCTGGTTTGCCCCTCAGGAAGCGGCGTGGGACCGGCTACATGGAGCAGCTGCAGCAGTACAGCAGCCCAGGTGGGGTCGGGGGAGGTCAGGGGGCGCTGGGGGCTCGGGCTGGGTGCAAGCAGGGCTGGGTGCCCCCAAGGTCCCCCAAGGATGATGTGCCATCATCCAGAAGTGAGAGGGTATGTCTGGGGTGTGTGGGCAGCACTCCCTTGCACCGCACCCCATAACATCCTCCACACCCCTACAGGGCTCGGGGTGAAGTATTACATCGACCCCTCCACATATGAGGACCCCTGCCAGGCCATCCGGGAACTTGCCCGGGAGGTCGATCCTGCATATATCAAGATTGAGGAGGTCATCGGGACAGGTACTGCAGGGGTGGGGGTGGGGATGGGAGGGCTGGGCTCCCTTGTGGGCCTCCCTTGGCCAGAGTCCCACCTAAACAGGACAGGACACTGTGAGCCTGTGGTCTATCCTTGGCCCCCCAGCCCCAACCTGCACCTGTCCTCCCAGGCTCTTTTGGAGAAGTGCGCCGGGGCCGCCTGCAGCCCAGGGGACGGCGGGAGCAGGCTGTGGCCATCCAGGCCCTGTGGGCTGGGGGTGCTGAGAGCCTACAGATGACCTTCCTGGGCCGGGCTGCAGTGCTGGGCCAGTTCCAGCACCCCAACATCCTGCGGCTGGAGGGCGTGGTCACCAAGAGCCGACCCCTCATGGTGCTGACGGAGCTCATGGAGCTCGGCCCCCTGGACAGCTTCCTAAGGGTCAGTCCAACTCGGGCAAAGGAGGAGGGCCCTTGGGTCCAGGAAACTTGGGGTTCTCCGCTCTTCCAGGAGACGGGGCCCTGTCTTTGCTCCTCCCACTCCACCTTCCATGGCGTCATCCTTCCTTTCCAGGCCATTTCTGATTCCCAAGTCTGCACCCCTGCCCTCTCTCATGCTGATGTCTGCTGTGCAGTGTCAAGGTCCCCTCCCCGCCACCACTGACCTCTGCCCCTTGCCCCTCAGCAGCGGGAGGGCCAGTTCAGCAGCCTGCAGCTGGTGGCCATGCAGCGAGGAGTGGCCGCCGCCATGCAGTACCTGTCCAGCTTTGCCTTTGTGCACCGCGCGCTCTCTGCCCACAGCGTGCTGGTGAACAGCCACCTGGTGTGCAAGGTGGCCCGTCTTGGCCACAGTCCTCAGGTGAGAGCACAGCCTCGGGGCTCAGCATCCTTTAGCAGGTGGAGGAGGGTGAGCAGGCATCTAGGGTGGGTACCACAGGTGGGATATCATAGTGTCTAAAGGGAGGAGGCTCCCCTCTGTGGTGGGGAGGTAGAAGCCTGGTGAGGTGAGTATTGAGGGATTTCAGGGACCAAGGCAATAGAAGGGGACTGGGGAGGGCAGGAGACCTGTAAGAATCTAGAACCATCTCCTGCCCAGGAGACAATATCATCTGCCCTCCAGGGTTGTTATGAGGATTAAATGAGATGTGTGGTATAAAACCCTAGACACACATCTGAGCACATAGTAGTTGCTCAATAAACATGACTATTGATGCAATTATTACTACTGTCACTTTCGGCTTCACTCCTCAGGGCCCAGGTTGTTTGCTGCGCTGGGCAGCCCCAGAGGTCATTGCTCATGGAAAGCATACAACAGCCAGTGACGTCTGGAGCTTTGGGATAGTCATGTGGGAAGTGATGAGTTATGGAGAACGGCCCTACTGGGACATGAGTGAGCAGGAGGTGAGCGCTGGCCTAGCCACTGCTGATTTGCCACCCCTGATCCCTCCCAAGCTGGAACATTCCAGGACTTCCATTCCTAATCCATTCAAGTTCTAAGATATCATGTCTCTTGGATTTCATATCTTTAAGTTCCTTCCTGGCTCTACTGGATTCCAGCCTATCCCCTTACCTCATCACATACTCCCCTCTACTAGCCATAACCTCCAATTTTCACATTGTTCCTCTCACCCCCAGGTACTAAATGCAATAGAGCAGGAGTTCCGGTTGCCCCCACCTCCAGGCTGTCCTCCTGGACTACATCTACTTATGTTGGACACTTGGCAAAAGGACCGTGCTCGGCGGCCTCACTTTGACCAGCTGGTGGCTGCATTTGACAAGATGATTCGCAAGCCAGACACCCTGCAGGCTGGCGGGGACCTTGGGGACAGGTCTGGTGCTTGGGGCTGGAGCCTGGGAAAACCAGGGAGGGTAGATGCAAATCAAAAAGCAAACCCAGGAGAGGGGGCTAAGAGGAAGAGGAGATCTTGACCCACTTGCCCCTACCCTCTTAGGCCTTCCCAGGCCCTTCTGAACCCTGTGGCCCTGGACTTTCCCTGTCTGGACTCCCCCCAGGCCTGGCTTTCGGCCATTGGACTGGAGTGCTACCAGGACAACTTCTCCAAGTTTGGCCTCTGCACCTTCAGTGACGTGGCTCAGCTCAGCCTGGAGTAAGCAGGGAGAGGGTGGGGCAAACACTCTGGGCCCCAGGCCAGAGGTTGTGTGGGGCATCGTGGAGAAGCTGGCCCACGTTTGACCCCCTTCCTCCCCCCAGAGACCTGCCTGCCCTGGGCATCACCCTGGCCGGCCACCAGAAGAAGCTGCTGCACAACATCCAGCTCCTTCAGCAGCACCTGCGGCAGCCAGGCTCAGTGGAGGTCTGAGGCCTGGGCAGGAAGCTGTGGACTGACACTGCCCCAACCCTGCCCTGGACACAGGCCAAAGAGGGACACGGGACACATGAGCCAGGCTCCGTCTCGGCCTCCAGAGAGATGCTCACAGCAAACCCAGCTGTCTGAGCTGTCTGACCGATGCTGCATCTCCAGCCCTCCGTCCCTCCACCAGCCTCCCCACATTAAAGGGAAAGAAGGGAATTGCCAAGTTCAGGTGTGGTGAGACCTAAGTCTGCAAGGAAGGGCGGGAGGCCTCGCAAGAGGAGCCGAGGCACGGGGCAGGCAGGTGGCACGCAGGGATGCAGAAAGGGAGTGGCAGGGAGCAGGGAACGACTTTATTGGAAGGTGTAAGGTGGCAAGACTCTAGCCTGCCGCACCCCACCCCTGGGGTAGCACCCGGTCTCCCTCCTCTACACACCTTGCCACAAGCCTTGCGCCTGCCCTGCACCTGTCTGAAGCAACCTGGGAAGGGCCCTTTCCCTTCCCACTTATGACACTTGGCTGGGGACGCGGTGCCTGAGAGGGCCAGCCCGTCCTAAAGTGCTCTGACGTGCAGCGGTGCTGTCGGATGGGGGCGCTGAACGGGCGTCACAGGCCCCTCGCTCCGCCGGGGCGCGCCGCTGGCCGGCTGCGTCTGCCCTGGCGCTGGAGGAGCGGTGCAGACCTGGAGCAGCTGTTCCCCACGCGACACACATGCGTCCCCTGGCGCTCTTGCCACTCTCCTTTCCCCGGTGGTTCCGGGAGATCAGACCTCTACGTGTTTGTTGCTGTGTGGTTTTGGTTTTGGTTTCGGTTTGATGCTCCCAGAAAAATGAGAGCGACTTCCGGGAGGGCGAGCGGAGCGCGCCCTCAGATCTGGTATTCCCAGCCCTCCCAGTCCTCCAGGCTCCTGCTGATCAGCCCCCGCAGATCTCTCCTCAGGGTCCCCTGCCGAAGCCTCTCCCAGTTGGCGCTGCTGCGAGAGGTACTTCGAGACACTGAGGGTGTAGGCAGGGGCAGGTGGGGGCTCGAGGGGCGGCCCAGCTCTGGTTTTTCCACCGAGCCCTTGTCCAAGTCCTCGGAGTCCGGGTTGTGGAAGGCCTGGGCGTAGCGTAGGAGCCGCTGCCGGTTGACGTCCTGCCTGTCTTCCACCCTGCGGAGTGCGGAGGACGTGAGAGGCAGCTGGGAATGCAAGAGTACCTCCAAGACCGGTCCCACCACTGGTGGCCTTTTCCCTTCTCTGCGGCCGGTGTGGGTGCTGGGGCCACAAGCCCTCGGCAGCCGGGCCTCAGGAAGCAGCGGCTCTGGTCTGCCAGCTCCAGGGACACTTTGAGGGTTCCAGTCTCCTAACGGGGCCCTTTCCTCACCAGCTCGGTCAGCAGGCATGGGGCCCCTGGGAGCAGCAGGTGGTCCAAGCTGAGGGACACCATGCAGACGACCTTGATCAGGGGACACCCACCCCCGACACTCACCGCAGGAACCAGCGGTCCCCCAGGCCATACTCGCGCCCGCAGATCCCAGAGCGCGGCCACAGGCAGCGAGGCAGCTTCCGCTCCAGCATCACCGTGGTGGCCACGACCTGCGTGTAGGGACAGAGGGGAAGTCAGATATGAGTTGGGGCACAGACTGACAGATGAGAGCTGTAGACTGAGAAGAAGGCGGGGGATGGAGGGGCGGCAGCTTAGCAACAGGAAACTCTGGAGCTCATGGTTTCCCAGGGATGAGGAACAGCACCCCTGATCTGGAAGGTGCTGTGAGCTTTGCCGATCCTCCTCTGTGGGAGAGAGTTGATGGGACTTGAGCCCCACGATTCTTCACCCAGTGACCTGACATCCATGGCAAAGCCTGGCAGGAAGCAGGCAGGATGCAGGAGCAGGTGCAGGTGGGATGCATGGGGGATGCAGGAGGGTGCGCAGGTGGGATGTAGTGGGATGCAGGCAGGATACAAGAGGGATGCAGGTGGGATGCATGGGGGATGCAGGAGGGTGTGCAGGTGGGATGCGGGAGGTTGCAGGAGGATGCAGGAGAGACACAGGAGAGATGTAGGCAGGATGCAGAAGGGATACAGGTAGGGTGCAGGAGGCATGCAGGAGGCAGAGAGACCTGTTCCAAAGAGAACAGGGACCAGAGCAAAGGAAATAAAAAATAGTCTTAAGGGCTCCTGGATATTTTGTCCCTACAGACATAAAGGCCTCTTATAAACATCCCATTTAGAATGTCAATGTATGTTCATGGAGAAAATATTTTCTCATTTAGCTAGCTTAGTTTTTCACTCCATTTTCTACACAGCACAATTAAATGCCTTTCAGTTTGGGGGGTTTCCATTTTTAATTTGCTGAAATTAATTTTTTGAGATAAATTCTTTTCTAAGCGTATAATTTTTAATGAGGATTTGATTCATCTAATGGCTTCTGTCTCCATCACGATGATCTGACTGAGGGTAGCTTTTGCTACAATAGGAAGTTTTCGTGGCATTATTTTTAACATGTCCAATTTTTCTGGGTCAAATTTTGCAGACTTAAGTATTGCCAAGAAGACTTGATACTCCAGTGTTTATTAGGGAACAGAATTTACTGGATGTGGTTTTATGGATGTGATGGCTTTATTTCTTGTTGATTATTTCAGAGAAGACTGAGGTTTTGATTGTTGAGGAAACTGTGAGGAGTTCTTTCTAGTGATTCTGGTATTGCTCGGTTGCATTGCTAATCCAATTCTTCTGTACGCCTTGCATGATTTTATATACCATGCAACGACTCTCCAAACATACGCTGGGTTCTAAATATCCTACATCTATCTGAGCCTGACCAGCTCCTTGGCAGGAAGGGCTGGCTTGCACTAACCCCCAGCCCCAGGGGCTTACCTGGGCCCTCCAGAGCTCGTCCCTCTCATGGGCTACCCGCCAGTGAGTATCTCCCATCATGGCGATGAGGAGGTTGAGCATGAGCAGCGTGGCGATGATGGCGAAGGCAGCGTAGATGACACTGTACATGATGGGCAGATCCACGTTGTAGTTGGCAGGGCCATCGATGATGGTGAGGAACAGCTCAAAGGTGCTGAACAAGGCCATGGGGTAATCATAGAAGTGGCCCAGCTCTTCAGGGTCCTGGGTCTGGAAGATGACATAGAAGGCTGCTCCACCCAAGGGGGTGAGGGTTACCTTGGCAACCATATAGGTGGCTTGCCCACACCCAGCTCACTGCTGCCCATGTTGGTCCTGTCCCCTCATCTCTGGTATCACTCCAGAGATACCAGCCCCCCAATGCTCTACACTTTGGGTTTTATGGTCCATTATGTTCTACAAGGTTCACACTCCTGATCTCAAGAGCCACCACTGCCTAACACTCCCAGTTTTCTCTCACCTCTGGGGCACGTCCCATCTGCAGACATCGTACGGCCTCCTCCGATCTCTGCCTCCTCTCCCTTCCCCAAGTTCGGCCAGAAGCATCTGTGCTCTCTAGGTCCCTCAACCTCTCCCTCCCATGTCCCCCATCCTGGACAGACAATTTACCTGAAGCAAAGCCCAGGATGACCACACCCATCAGCCAACAGAACCGCATCAGGTCTCCAAAGATCATCTAGCGGGGGAGGAGGCAGAGAGAACATCTCTACATGTTCCCTGAGCAACTGCCCCCTCCGACCTCCAGTGAGTCTAATGTAGATGAGGGCAGCAAACTATGACCCTCGGAACAACCCCACCTGGCCTGTTTTGGTATGGCCCTTGAGCTAAGAATGGCTTTTACATTTTTAAAGGATTGTTAAAAAAGAAGGTGATGATGAACAAGACCATGTGCAGCTTGCAAAACCTAGAACGCCTACTATTTGGCTCTTTACAAAACTGTTTGCTAACCCCCTGCTCTAGGACCTGTCTCTAGGAAACTTGGGGGGAAGGCACTGACCTTCTGGATCATGATGGTGAAGGGGCCCAGCATCTGGAATCCTCGGGCAAAATACATGACATTGCACCAGCCCAGCACCAAGGCCAGGGACATGGGCACTACCTCCCCATCAGTGTTGGTGAGCCGCATCACCATGGTCACCAGCACCAACAATGCATAGGTGATGCTGGGGGAGGACAGAGGGAGTGATGAGAGGAGGGCTGGATGATCTGGGGGACCCAATGGCAAGAGTGGAACTGGACGGCACCCACACACTCAGAGTCAGCCCTCGCACGCTCAACACACAGGGGCATGCACGCACCACTGGAGAGGCGCCTCTGGAGCTGAGGCTCTCCAGAGGTCAGGGGTCCAGGAAGTGGAGCTGGAGCCCTGGTGAGGGAAGGGCTGGGCCTGGGAGGAGACTCACATGAGGACATGAAATGGCCCCCCGGGGATGGTTTGTCCAAAGAAGCGAGTGACTCCCATCCTGAGGATGTCTGGAATCTGGAGAGAAGTCAGGGAGACGCAAAAGCGCTTGTAGACCGGAGCTTGAGCCAGATCCTGGAGCAGATAGCCTCACCCCGGGTCCCATCCACACCTCACCTCCACCAGCAGGATGACCAGAGCCCCGATGACGGTCACCAGCTCCCCCACCAGCCGCATGTCATCGCTGGAGGTCACATAGGCTTCCTGGGGGAGGGGAAGGATGGTCAGAGCATGCAGGGCTCCCAGCATCTGCCCTGCATGTGCCCGGTTCCTGTGGCCACAGCCCATCAGAGCCTTTGCACCCTGTTAGGCTCGGTTATTCTCAAAGGCTCCTCTTAGAGTAAGAGCGTATGTGTGTTCTGTGGGTATTTCGAGTCCATACCCAGGTATTTGACATCAGGGTGAGGGGAGAAACGTGGGAAGGGATGCCCGTCTGAGAAAGCAGAGAGCTGAACCCTGCCGATCTGCTACTCCCAGGGCGTCACCTGAAGCAGCTTCTGCTGCAGGAGGGTGTTGTCCCGGGACCCAGTGCGGTTGGTGGTCCGGGGCTTGAGCGGGCGGTAGATACAGCACACGGTGAAGCAGACGATGTAGAGCAGGTAGACGGCCCCCAGCACGCAGAAGTACGGCCGCCCGTACTGCCGCCACTTGAGGCTCACCAGCTCCTTCACCGGCGTCTGGTCCAGGATCTGGCGAGCCTGCGGGCAGAGGGCGAGCGGGCGGCTCAGAGGCCGTGACGGCCTGCCCTGCCATCCCCACCAGCGCGTGCGGAGATGACCCCGACCTCTCGCTTCTTGGTGGTGACAATGAGTTCCAGCAGGGATTGATCATCCCCTGAGGAATCGATCTCCGTGAGGTCGTAGAGGGTGGAGGTCAGCGGCCCATATGTCCACTGGATGTGCTTCCGCTTCTGCATCAGGTGTTGGAACATCTGAGAAGGGTGGTGAGGTCAGGAGTGGCCGGCAAAGGGGACAGTCCCAGAGTGAGGGTGGGAGGACAGCAGCCCGGGAGGGGGTGGGCACACTTCCCTTCTCAGCCACAGCCACTGGGGGCAGAAGAACCCACCGTCATGCTGACACCCTGACTCCCTCCCCCAGGGTTCCCCCCAGAGCTTGGGAAAGGGAGCTTGGGAACTTGGGGTGGGCCTGAGGGCTTGGGAAAGGGAAGTGACAGGCTGGAAGGTGGCTGCTCCAGGGCAGAGAGGGCAGGTGGGCCTGGGTATCACAGGCAACCCCAGCATGGGACCCAGATTTGTAAGCCCCCCACGCCTCCAGGGAGAAAGGGAACAGGGGACAAGGGAGATAGGGGTTGAGAAGGACATCCCAATCTGAGAAGGGAATGGGCCCTCACTGTCAGGGGTGTGTGTTCATGTCTGTTTGCTCTCAGGGCCAGCAGGGTAGGGTGAGGGTCACTGGAAAGACACCGCAGACATGGGGGCATCCCTCACCACGGTGTTGCCCTCTACTCCGGCCAGCTTGAAGGGGGTGAGCCCCTGGTGGTTGGGCACAGCCTCCAGGGGCTGCAGGTGGTCTCCACGGCCATCATAGGACAGCAGCAGGTTGTACATCTGGCAGGCAAAGGTTTTGTTGGGCTGGAGGATGAGG